>JADDOH010009351.1:0-58051 GCA_016648135.1 Agrypnia vestita
GCGCTAATTATACATGCGCAGAACAGGAGAATATCCTACATTCATGAACCATGAAGCACTGCTGAGGGAATGCAACTACCGCAGCCTCGAGTCGCGCAGACAGGAGGGCCTAGTCATGTTGGGGGTTAAAATTTTAAGAAATAAAATTGATGCTCTGAACCTGCTAGAGAGTTATGCCCTGTTTGTACCAAACAATTAACCAACAAAACCAGGGGAGGTGGTACCTTATTAGGAGCCTCCAAGAAAATCGGATCTTCGAGACTTCTGACTCAACCAGCAAACATTGAACAATTATTTGTTAAACTCAACACTTTACCAAAAAATATTATAATAGGTTGTATTTATATACCACCTTCATCAAACAATGATTCCTATAAACGCCATTGTGAAGCTGTGGAAGAAGTGACGAGAATACACCCACACTCCAAAATTATATTGGCAGGAGACTACAATTTACCCGTTATTAACTGGAGTGAAAACGATGATAGAATATCATTCAATAATTATCCTGAAAGTGCTCGCGAAATATTAGATATGAGCTTATACTTGGAGTTAAAACAATGTAACTATATCCCGAATGTTAATAATCGAATATTAGACCTCATTTTTTCTAACTTTGACTCCGTTAAAGTTCTTAAATCAATGGAATGTTTTCAACCTTTGGATGTACTCCACCCACCTCTAGAATTTGAAATTCATAATGTGACCATTGGCAACTTACGATACCCTATATCAGGTTTCGATTTTTATAATACGGACTACACCAAGGTATCTGCATATCTCCATGAACAAAGCTGGTCATTTCTTAAAGATCACACATCTATCGACTCAAAGGTTGATAGATTTAACTCAATAATTACCAATGCAATTACATCCTATGTTCCTAAATCTACAAACAATAATGCTAATAATTATCCTAAATGGTATTACAAGGGAATTGATTACATTAGTTTGTAAGAAAAAGCTTGCACATAAATGTTTTAAAGAGTCCAAATCTATAAACAGCTATGCACTTTTTCATGATCTTAGAAAAAATTGCAAAACTTTATCTAAGAAATGTTACAATGAGTACATCGCCAAAACTGAAAGCAATATAAAATCTAATATTAAGAGTTTTTGGAAATTTGTTAATTGTAAAAAACAAAATAGTTCTAATCTACCAAACACTATGCACTTTCGCAATGAATCCAGCGACAACATCAACGGCATTGTTAATTTATTTGCAAAATCATTCATGAATGTATATTCAGCTACTGATAATAGCATTCCTGACTCTGAACTCATTGATAGTCTTAACATTTCATCAGTTCGCATCAACCTTGATCAAGTCGTAAAGAAAATTAAATTGTTAGATGTATACAAATCTCCCGGCCCTGACAACATTCCATTTTATTACACACATTACACATACACACATTAAAACAATGTGTATCCTCAATATCCTATCCACTAGTAGAATTATTTAATCAATCTCTGGAATTGGGCACTTTCCCCGAAGCCTGGAAATTAAGTTATCTTATTCCAGTATTTAAAAAGGGTAATAAGAGTGATGTCTCCAATTATCGTCCTATATGTATTTTATCCACCATACCTAAACTGTTTGAAAGTTTTGTTCTAGAAAATATTTCGAACGATATAAATAAAATAATTGTTCCTAATCAACATGGTTTTACACCTGGCAAATCTACTTTAACGAATCTTTTATTATATCAAAGTTACATTACTAATGCTTTATCGCAGAAACTACAAGTTGACTCTATATACACTGATTTCAGTAAAGCGTTTGATAAGGTGGATCACAACATATTGTTATTCAAACTTAATAAAATAGGCATAAGGGGAAAATTTTTAAATTGGATAAAATCATATATTTGTAATAGAGAACTATTTGTAAAAATAAATTCTTTCTCTTCCTTTAAGTTTAGAGCAACCAGCGGTGTCCCACAAGGTTCTCATCTAGGACCTATCTTGTTTTTATTATTTATTAATGACATTATTACTGTTTTTCATGATGTGAACATTTTAATTTTTGCTGATGACATGAAAGTGTTTAATGTGATACGAAATATTCAAGATTGCAAAAAGATCCAACTTAATTTGGCCAATCTGAATTACTGGTGCAGCACTAATAAACTCCTTCTAAATATTGACAAATGCCAAATTATACGCTTTCATACAATTAAAAATCCTATCATTTTTAACTACTCGATTAATGGCACTCCCTTGAAAACCGTTACTGAAATTAATGATCTTGGCATTTTATTTGACGAGGAATTATCATTCGTAAACCATATCAATAATATAGCAAACAAGGCTATGAAAACACTTGGCTTTGTTCTGCGCTCTTGTAATTCCTTCACAAATATTCAAACGGTCAAACTCCTTTATTGTTCTCTTGTTAGAAGTCAAATCGAATACAACTCATCTATCTGGTGTCCCTATTACAATGCTCATGTTCATACAATAGAAAGAATTCAACATAAATTTTTACGCTACATTAATTTCCGTCTCCATATCCCAATAGAAAATCTTAACTATACAAACTTATTATATTTTACCGGTTTATTGCCACTATCGGACAGGAGAGTTTTATCCGATCTGATTTTATTATATAAAATTGTAAACTCGCATTACCACAGCCCTGAAATTTTGTCCTTAATAATGTTCCATGTACCCAGTCGAACTACTCGAGTGCCGACGCCTTTTTACTGTGACAATACTAGAACAAATGCTCACTACAACTCGCTAGTACCTAGAATACACAGGTTAGGTAACAATTATACAAACATAGCGGACGTGTTTGGTTCTGGCCTGTCACAGTATAGGGGCGCGATACTGAGAGCGCTTCATTCCGCCATAATGTAAATTATATACACTTTCTTTTTTCTGATTTTCTCTCTGTTTATATTATTTTTGCAAATAACTGTTATATACCTACATATGTAAAAGCCTATTTAGGCGTAAATGAATGAATAAATAAATAAAAAAACAATTATTTGCGAAAATGCGGAACAGATATAACGAATAAGCACACCATAACGTGTAGTGTGCAACTCCTAAATGAACTGAGCGATCATGTCGATGTATTTAACGATAGCACTGAATGCATCAAGCAGCAAATTGCCTCCATTTACTCCAAGATATACTTGCATTGTAAATGGAGCGATCTGTAATGCAAAAAAAAAATTCTAAAAAAAATGTTCTGTTCTTCACACGTAATAACATTGAGCTTTCTCAACTGAGCAGATAAAAAAAGTCCTTTGTAGCACACGTAGCGTAGAGTGGTTGAGTACCTAAACATGCATAAAACTCTCACACACGAACCAATAGATTGAGGGGAAGACCACGACGGTGGAGGATGGGTAATGTAAAAAAATTCCCGCAAGCGATAGACGAATGCCCAGCAGGCTGGACCACAATAGCGATGTCAAATAATGGATGGCGCTCTGCAGTGAGTGCGGTCCTAGAAATGTGGGACGAGAGGTGAATCTCCAATAAGATGGACAGACCAAGCCCAATGCACGACAGGAGCCTATTGACACGACAGGATCGCGAGCAGGGGAAGAAAGCCACGAGCTCACCGACTAATAGAGACTTACCTTTTATGAGTTTCAGTGTGTCGTAAAAAGATGGGTCGATTACTGAACGACGTGGCGCAGACTCTACAGGTGAAGAGAGTCTTCCCTATATGACTCCTTACGTGGTCGACAAAAAGGGCTTTTTCATTGAACAAACTTTTACATATTTCACAAGTAAAAGATTTAACTCTCTTGTAAGCCATTGTAGGTTTCTGATTGATTGATTTCTTACAGTTTACTGAATTGGGAGTAGACTTATTCAACGCAAGTGGTCTAATGTGGTTCATTAAGAAACGGTTTTGAGTGCAATATTTTCCACACAGTTCACACATAAACCACCTCTTTCTTCTGTGTGTTTCTTCTATATGTTGAACTAATGCAGACCTATCACTGAATGACTTTTTACAATTTTTACAAGAAAATAGGCTATCGCTGAATGATTTTGTACAAAAGTCACAAGTGAAGGCTTTCTCTCCTGCATGACTTTGTATATGTTCCAAAAGAATACTCTTTTCAGTGAATGAATTCTTACAGATCAAACATGTGAACAGTGCTTCGAGTTTGGGAGCTCTGGCTAGGTACGATTTATGAACCTGTGATTGAGAATACTCATGAGTCTGCATATGTTGCTTGTAGTGAGAAGGTTTTTTTGCATTCTTCACACGTAAATGTTGTATTTTTTTTGTTATTTTGTATATGCCTGACCAAGTACGATTTTCGAGTATAAGATTCTTTAGATTTTTCGCAAGTAAACGATCTATGGCTGAAAGATTTTGCACAGATGTTACATGTGAATGGTGTCTCACCGTTGTGACATTTTTTTATGGGCGACAAAATTAGTTTTTTCATTGAACGACATTTTACAGATTTCGCAAGTAAATGGTTTGTTTCTTTGATGAGTTTTCATGTGCTGATTGATCAATGTAAGATTTTGAGCATTCTTGGCAAGAAAACGACTTCTCTCTTACATGAGTTTTTACGCCTACACTTAGCGTCCGAGCGCTGTCAGAAGTGTAGTTGAGGGGTCGACTTTGGCTACCTGCTTTTTGAATTCCCTTACCTTAAAACCTATCTATTCAAAAATTTTCAATTTTTGTGTACAATAACTCCTAGAAAAGGACAGTGGTATAGTCATAAGAGACGGTCAGGCCCAGTGTTGCTGTTAGTTCTGTGTAGTTTAGTTTTGGAGTTTATTCTGTACAAAACAATTTTGAAAAATAATAAAAATAAAAATGAGTTCATATCCAAAAGGAAATACACATATAACAGCTCGGGCATCAAAACCGCGGAAATAACAATTTCATGGAAATCAATGTACTACCAACTCAGATGATTTCGAAAAACTAAGTGCAAGAAAAGTATCTAGTGCCAGGAGAGAGGACATCTATACCTATAAAACTCAATGTCTGTCTGTCTATACAAATCCACACCGTTTGTCCGATTCGATTCAAATTTTACATAATTATGCTTTAGGACCCGGCGGGTAACATAGGCACCATTTTCCCCCTATTCTCTTACCCCTGCTCCTCCCCCTGACATATTTACGATGCAAATCTGTACCGTTTGACCAATCGGACTCAAAATTTGGAAACTTATTCTTTAGGACTCGGCGGGTAACATAGGCAACATTTCCCCCCTATTCTCTTACCCCTTCCCCTCCCCATAATATATTTGTAAACTTATTCCCTTTTACCTTTTAGCCTCCCCCTGATATATTTTTGATGCAAATCTATACCGTTCGAATGAAACTTTTGTTTCTCCCCACAAATTTATTTTCAACTTAATCCTTAACCCGTGCAACGCCAGGTATGAACAGCTAGTACATTATAATTCTTTGCATGCCTATCGACTTATTGAATTTTTCACCGTGTTTACTGCATTGTCAGAAATAGTTGTGTGTCGTTAGTATAAACAAACAGTGAAAAAAAAAACAGACCTCACTTGGTAATAAGCTTCCGGACGTGTTCGCACTGCCCCTCATGACGGAAATTTATTAACAAGCAACCTGAAGATGCCTGTTGTGATTCAGGCAAAACGTCGGTTGACAAATGGTCCTTCTGAGGACCAGATTTTGACGCGGGTTACCCGCAAAGAAATCAATACTAACATATATATATATATAATATATATTAATTGATTAATGATGTCTCTGTGACAAGAAATCCAGCACTACCGTTCCGAAAGATTTGAACAAACTCAAAATATTCTGGTAAAAATCTCTTTTACAAGTGATGAAAAATTTAGAGACTGGTAGACAATGTAAGTCATATGCAGAAAAAGTAGATAAACAGAGAGTGACTCGAGAAAATCGGCGAGAATCTTGTTAGCAACTAAAGAAGAACATCAAGCACGTCAAGAGGAACTTCTGAAGAAAAATTAGTGCTACGAGGATACCGAAGGACTGTTATACGGTGCTGGAATTGCTGACTAATCGGTAAGTTACCGCAATTACTGAATTTTATGTGCCTCAATTTAAAAACACATTTTTCTCAAAATAATATTTTTCAAATTGGCGTGACCGATAACTTAAAAAAGTCTTTTTATCAATCGTGCTGAAATTCTGTACACATCTTTTCTATGATATTACTTTCTATATGAACCTATTTGTTTTGAAAAATTTTATGAAAAAATATTTTTTTCAAAGCAAAGAAAATTAAAAAGCTGGTTCAAAATTAAAGTTTTTTTATAAGATACTTCAATCCGTGAATTTTTTATTTTTTATTCTCATTTTTTTAGGTTCATCTACAAAATATAACATTATTAAACACTCCGAACATTTATTTTTTCATTTCAGACCAATACAACAGGAGCTACAAGTCACGCCAATCAACAACTCTCGCTGCGACCTACCCAGAAGACTAGACTATAAATCGACCATTTTGAAATTGAAAAAAAATAAATAAAAAATTGTGAAAGTCAAAAATACAATTAAACCATACCCCAAGTTTAAAAATATTGAATGAGTTATTCTTTAAAAAAAAACTTAATCAAAACCAAGTAAAATTCACGCATCTGTTTGTATCTCCCCCCTTAAGGCGTTAACTTTATGGTCAGGCCTTAAAACAAAATGTTAGTTATGTTATTGTATAACCACTTGCAGAGATTTTTAGTCTACCGGTTTCGAGACCTATTCATCTCTTCATCAAGTCAACCACTACACTAGTACGTAAGTGTGTAGTGGTACTTACATGCTAGTGTAGTGGTTATCCTGACGAAGAGACGGGTATGTCTCTGTCTCCGGTAGACTAAAAATCTACAGTGACTTTAAACGAACGTAACTAACATTATGTTATCATATATGCTTCAAATAATGGATAAAAAATTATAGGTAAATTTTTTATTTGCAGGCGACAGAGAATAAGTTTCTAGGGCATCAGTGATTGCTCGTCGATTGTCTTATTTATTTGGTCATCTAACAAGGAGACTTAATAAATACATGGTAGGTAAGAAGAGAATACAAAAAAAAAGTTATATGTCTCCCATAAGTATAGGAAGATACAGATAAGACAATGATAATTTTACAGATTAATTTTACTTAATTTAAATTTAATATAAAAAGACTAGCTGTGCCCGCGCGGCTTCGCACGCGTAGATTTTAAGTACACTGTTTGGATAGTCATAGAACTTTTGCGAACCTTCTAGAACATTCTCCTTCCAGGACTTTCAAGAAATTTATTGAATGTACAGGAACCTTCTTGATACACCAACACATTCCGCCATTCAGTTAAGAACCTTATAGAACTTCCGGGAATTTTCTAGAACCTTCTCCTTCCAGAACTTTCTAGAGCAGGTTTTCCGGAACCTTCTAGATTCACCGACACAGTCGGCGCGCCTATTTTGAAACAATTTGCGACCTTCCCATAACAAAACAATGTGCTAGAAAGCACATTTTCGTCACCCACTCCCACCCACGCATGGCCACCCCCACCAAACTCGCATATTTTCGATGTGACACCAAGGGCTATCCACCACCATAACCATCGGTGGGTGGTTGTGGCTGGTTGTGGAGAAAACTTGGCGGACGGGTTTCTTTCTATATACATATATATATATATATATTGATTAATTGAACATAGATAAATCTCAGTGATAATATGGAGGAAAAATTAAAGTAAAAAGTAATAATTAATAATGCGTATAATGTATATAGTGCAAAAGGTCAGGGAAGGTGACTAGATTCCAGTATTTGCCCCACCACACGACGATGCTCTTCATATTTAGTATTAAAAAAATGTATTGAAATTAAGAGGTTATTATAATCTGAGCATAAAAGTGGAATGGGAGAGGATTTTATGTTATTGGTATGATAAATTGAAAGGTAAAAGAGGTAGCTCTGTCTGGTAGATCTGTGGAAGGACAGCAGGCTGGTGATTTCGGGAGAATCAACAGCAACATCAGAATCAACAACTATTACGAGAAGATCACTAGATAGACTAAAATGACGGATATTAGATGTTTTATCTGACCGATACTCTATAGCGCTGGCTTTAAAATCCTAGTACTTAGAACAATTGACGTTTTGCGAGCTAATTCTCGCGTTAACATTTTACTGACCAATCAGATTCCACTGGAAGAGAAGCTTACTATCGTGAATGCCCATCAGGGGGTGGGCACTCGAAGTATCGAGTGACCACCACAAGGTAGCGCCACAGAATAGCCGTGACGTCATACGCATTGTCTATCGTCAGCCATTTTGTATCTTGTGCACGAACCACAAAATAGAGAAGGCACGAACCATAGAATAGCCGTGACTATAATATCCGGTTCCTTGTCAGTCGCCATTTTCTTTATTCTATGGCGTCTACCGCCTGCATTGACAGGTCGTTGATAATACAACGGGATTGAGAATTGAAACTTTAAAACAAAAAACAAAGCACGATGGAGGTTGCTAGGGCTGAGGAAGTGCAGGTGAATATTTAACAATGCTCTAAATTGTACATATAAATGATTTAATCTTATTCATCTAAATCCAGCTTTGCATTTGAATAAAAATTCTTCAATGGCGGACACATACAGCATACTATTTTCGTTCTCACGTCGCTATGGCAGTTAACATTTTTATTTTAAATATATTCTTCGGAAGCCAAAGAATTTACCAACTATTTTTTTACCGTAGCATATTAGAATTTGGAATTAGACTTTCGAATTCGAAAGTAAGATAAATTTTTACCAGTATTCTTAAATTCCTATTTGTTTATTGATTTCACATTGAAACATTTCAGCTTCTCTGCTGATCTTCCTAATAAAGAAGAAGGGACAGATTCTTTGATAAAGCACCCACTTCAGAACTCTTGGAAGCCGTGGTACGTAGAGCCGAGCCACTCAAATGCGCCATTTGGGAAGATGTGCAAAAGGAAATTACTGCATTTGACACAGTTGAAGATTTCTGGAGGTATATATTTTTTAACATGTATATTGGGGAGCACGGAAATAATGAATAATAATATTGTAACTGTTCAGAACAAATGACATTCATTTTTGAACAGCGAGGTATTGTAAAATCTGCCAAGTGGAGGCACATTATACAAGCATACAATCATGATCGTAGAACAATGACGGATGTGCAAAAACTTCCATCTTTTGTGAATCGTTAAAAAATGAAAAATAGAAGCCATCTAATGGTATATAAAAGTGTAGTTAAATACTGAATTGTAATAAAGATAACCTATTATGTGTTAAAATATTGGACCTCTTGAGCTTTCCGTTATAAAGATATATGCTTATTGCAATACATTTTAACTCCTCCGGGCACATTTTTAAGAGCTAAAATATTGTATCTCCTTCACAATATATTTATCTTTATTCTAAACGAAGGCCCTTGCCAAAATATTGTAATTATTTACATCACATACAATGTTTTGGAACACATGTAAATATATGTATTTTACACACTTATAACACTAGAGAATAACAAATATCGTATAGATCCATGTCTCGGATTTAGAGAAATATACCCGTCTGAATGTAGAAAACAAAATTGTACAGTTTGAATTATTTGTTAGGGAAATAGTCTGTCATTTTGATGCTCCACACTTACTCAAGGATATTAGAAACAACATGTTAACCAAAAATGTCATTTTTTTAACAGCGGGGTACAGCGCAGAAATGGAAATTTTTTTAGTTCACTGACAAAACTAACCGATTTTCTCGTTTTCCCAGATAAATTAAAGAAGATGAAGTTGAAAATGGCAGCCCAGGTTCTTAGCCGATCTCTAGCAGCATCTCTGAATATGCATGCTGGTGTGAGCATCAAGCCATGTATTCACTAGGGGACAAATTGTCCCTCAACAGCACGCGCGGCATAGAGTCTACGTGACGTTGCAACGTCGTGCACTGTTCCGCGACCTCGCGCACAACATAGCGCGGCATTTCTACGTGCCGTGGCAACGTTGCCATGCGCACGGTACCCGAGCGTACTCACTGCAACATTCCGCGGAGTGTCAGTACCACGTGGTATGTTTACAAGTGAATACGCATGTGCTGTATCTGTCAAGATGACAATGCGGGGAAACGAAATCGTTCTCGAACTCATCGAGCTATATCGATCGAAGATCGCATAGAATGTCCGTCCTTCTTTCTCTTTGCAGTAAATAATTTCACATTCTCCTCTTTTTTCTCCTCTTACTTTTCGATAAACTCATTAACATAAACAGATACGCGGCTATCATCATAACCTCATAAGGCGATATATTCCCGCGACGTCTGGAAAACAATAATTATTTGCAAAAAGGACCTTGTTTTTAATAATATTCAATTTACTACAGTAAAACCTCGTTAATTTGAAATTGCGACCCAAAAAAACATTTCGAATTGCGCGGAACCCCGTTTTCGCCAAATGAGATACCGCAGCTGTCATCCATAACCTCATTAGATGACATTTCCGCGACAAGATATGCGAGTCCCGGTGTGTACACGTCAAATGGCCGCGTCATTGTCCCCGAAACATGAGCGTAGATGTTGATGCGACATGTCGAGCGGAATGTTTCGCGATTTGTCCCCTAGTGAATACATGGCTTCAACAAGGAGACTTCGGAGACATCGGAGTTTGTTCTTTTTATAAATGATTTATTTGATAGTGTTAATGGAAATTGTTTAAACCATCATTTTATTATTGATTCTATATTCTAAATATTTTTAAAATCTATTCCGGGCAATTATTATTTAAAACAGTTTTTATTCGCTTATCTCAGAATGTACTAAACGTCACATAGGATTTATTATACAGGTTTATTTGGAAAACATTAATAACTTCGCAGGATTATATTCCTGCCTTAATTATGAGTGGAAAATGTTCAAGCTATTATGACCTGATATTAATAGTTAAGGAGATATGCGACATCAAAGTTTGCATTTTTTTTCTCTCAATATTTCTGACTTATTTTTTGTGAAACGTTGGACTATCATTACAGTAACTTATATCAAATACGAGAATTTTATTCCCTTTAATACAAGTCAAATAAAAAAATAAAAACCTTCGAATTCCAATTGGAATTTTTTCAGGGTTTTTATCATTTTATTTGGCCTGTATTAAAGTGTATGAATTATTCGTAATCGATAGGAGTTACTTTAATGATAATCCAACGTTTTACAATAAATAAGTCAGAAATATTGAAAAAAATGCAAACTTTGATGTCGCATATCTCCATAACTATTGATATTAGGTCATGATAGCTTGTACATTTTCGACTCATAATCAAGGCAGGAATATAGTCCTACGAGGTTTTTAATGTTTTCCAAATAACCCTGTATATACAGCGACGATTTGTTATAGATAAGAAACATACTCTGCAATTCACTACTATATTTTGGTATAATCACTAAATAATAAGTCATTGTTTTCCTTTATTTTGATTTGTTCAGTAAATTCTTTATCAAATTTTTTCAATGTAACATATACTAAATGTTTTTTATTGTAAAATTTATTATAGTCATTATGGAATTGGCGGATTTGATGTAAATAAATATTTAATTCAAATTTATCGTATTTTATTTTAAAACCACATTTTCAGGAATAAATATTAATTTAAACAGATAAATATATAAATAAATCAAGCTAAATGTATGTGACGGTCGCTAGGTGGCGACTGTTAAAATCATAGAATTCATGACTTTATGAGTGCGCGTTCTTTATCTTCTTTAATCTGTGATGCCCATTGTGAGAGCAATGACTGCATACTACATATCCTGAACATCCTGAACACTCATAATTAAGGCAGGAATATAATCCTGCGAAGTTATTAATGTTTTCCAAATAAACCTGTATAATAAATCCTATGTGACGTTTAGTACATTCTGAGATAAGCGAATAAAAACTGTTTTAAATAATAATTGCCCGGAATAGATTTTAAAAAATATTTAGAATATAGAATCAATAATAAAATGATGGTTTAAACAATTTCCATTAACACTATCAAATAAATCATTTATAAAAAGAACAAACTCCGATGTCTCCGAAGTCTCCTTGTTGATGCTCACACCAGCATGCATATTCAGAGATGCTGCTAGAGATCGGCTAAGAACCTGGGCTGCCATTTTCAACTTCATCTTCTTTAATTTATCTGGGAAAATGAGAAAATCGGTTAGTTTTGTCAGTGAACTAAAAAAATTTCCATTTCTGCGCTGTACCCCGCTGTTAAAAAAATGACATTTTTGGTTAACATGTTGTTTCTAATATCCTTGAGTAAGTGTGGAGCATCAAAATGACAGACTATTTCCCTATCAAATAATTCAAACTGTACAATTTTGTTTTCTACATTCAGACGGGTATATTTCTCTAAATCCGAGACATGGATCTATACGATATTTGTTATTCTCTAGTGTTATAAGTGTGTAAAATACATATATTTACATGTGTTCCAAAACATTGTATGTGATGTAAATAATTACAATATTTTGGCAAGGGCCTTCGTTTAGAATAAAGATAAATATATTGTGAAGGAGATACAATATTTTAGCTCTTAAAAATGTGCCCGGAGGAGTTAAAATGTATTGCAATAAGCATATATCTTTATAACGGAAAGCTCAAGAGGTCCAATATTTTAACACATAATAGGTTATCTTTATTACAATTCAGTATTTAACTACACTTTTATATACCATTAGATGGCTTCTATTTTTCATTTTTTAACGATTCACAAAAGATGGAAGTTTTTGCACATCCGTCATTGTTCTACGATCATGATTGTATGCTTGTATAATGTGCCTCCACTTGGCAGATTTTACAATACCTCGCTGTTCAAAAATGAATGTCATTTGTTCTGAACAGTTACAATATTATTATTCATTATTTCCGTGCTCCCCAATATACATGTTAAAAAATATATACCTCCAGAAATCTTCAACTGTGTCAAATGCAGTAATTTCCTTTTGCACATCTTCCCAAATGGCGCATTTGAGTGGCTCGGCTCTACGTACCACGGCTTCCAAGAGTTCTGAAGTGGGTGCTTTATCAAAGAATCTGTCCCTTCTTCTTTATTAGGAAGATCAGCAGAGAAGCTGAAATGTTTCAATGTGAAATCAATAAACAAATAGCAATTTAAGAATACTGGTAAAAATTTATCTTACTTTCGAATTCGAAAGTCTAATTCCAAATTCTAATATGCTACGGTAAAAAAATAGTTGGTAAATTCTTTGGCTTCCGAAGAATATATTTAAAATAAAAATGTTAACTGCCATAGCGACGTGAGAACGAAAATAGTATGCTGTATGTGTCCGCCATTGAAGAATTTTTATTCAAATGCAAAGCTGGATTTAGATGAATAAGATTAAATCATTTATATGTACAATTTAGAGCATTGTTAAATATTCACCTGCACTTCCTCAGCCCTAGCAACCTCCATCGTGCTTTGTTTTCTGTTTTAAAGTTTCAATTCTCAATCCCGTTGTATTATCAACGACCTGTCAATGCAGGCGGTAGACGCCATAGAATAAAGAAAATGGCGACTGACAAGGAACCGGATATACACGTCACGGCTATTCTATGGTTCGTGCCTTCTCTATTTTGTGGTTCGTGCACAAGATACAAAATGGCTGACGATAAACAATGCGTATGACGTCACGGCTATTCTGTGGCGCTACCTTGTGGTGGTCACTCGATACTTCGAGTGCCCACCCCCTGCTGCATACGTCATGCATTATACTCGAGCCATCTTAAGATGGCATTTTTGACAGATCGTAATAGTGTTGTGACACACTTAAAATCATTAACGAAATAATTCAGTCGAAAAAAAAATTCGTCGCACGGTGTGAGTTGAGAAAGTCTTTGCACATAAAAAAGGTTATAGAGGAATAATTAAACACATTTTTCTTTATAAATATTTACTTGAATGTTTCAATCTGATTCATCCCCATTACTATCACTCTCCATTAAACTATCGTCGCTGCTATCATTTCCTAAATTAATTTAATCGATTACAAATTAAACGCCACCCCCCTGGGGATATTAACATATCATCTTTACCAATCTATGTCTTGCCCATAGGATTATATATTTTACTGGAACCGCAAGAATGAATTTACTGAGTTATTCAATAATATATGCCGATTACCGCGGCATTTTCAAGAATTAATTCACATTTAATTCGGTTAAAAATAGTAAACATGATTTTACGAGATTCTAAGTTATACCATTAGATAGATCTCAACCAAGCGCATCCTTTGGTGATATTTTCTAGTATGTCAGATAAATATTAATTGCGTAATAGGCATCCAAAGTGGGCCGCAACAAACTAAGTGCGCCCGCGCAATTTCCCATACGTAAAAACATATCATTCCCATAGATGTTCACATGAGGAACACGATAAAAAATGTTTCAGTTCGCTAGGACGTCTGTAACGTCCGTAATCTGAGTTCAAAAATATCGGCTGGCGGCCTACCCAGCCGTCCGGGGCCGCCGTGGCGGCGCCGGGTTTTTTCCACTGGCCCGCGTGACTTGTAACGGTCGGTGCGGCCGCCGAGTTTTGCAGGGCTCCCAAGATATTTACTCTCCCATATGATGGCTCAGATAAAACATTATTTATTTTAATTTCTACTTTAAAATATCACATAAAAGGATTCATTTGGCACATTCAAAAATACTTTTGTATTTTTGCTTCCTCGCCTCTTCGAGGCAGGACATTTACATTAATTCCATCAATACAGCGGCCATTCTACAATGGTCCGCGGCGCTTCGCGCGGTTTTTTAATGATTTTATCCCCATCGCGCGAGCTTTCCTGTATATCCAAACCACGAAACATGAATTTTATTAAATATTACATTTACAAATGTGTTATCTAGTTCTTAAATATTTCATTCTTAAGATATCTCATTAAATATTTCATTGTTTTGTAGCCGTTTTCATTGCCCTCTAATAAAGCCATAGAAAAAAATCATATTTAGAGGGCACAATCGATCTGTCAGATTTGTTGTGTTATTTTGGATACTTATTCTGCGTATTCTACGCATATTATACAGGCAATCAATATCCTATAACATTTTGAATCATTTCGTTCATTCCATATTGAATGTTGATGGACATCACTACTCTGGTGTTCGCGCAATAAAGTATAGCATTTGTCCTCCAATGTTTAGCTGTCGTTAATTACGAAACTTCATGTAAGTCTAAACGTCAAAAGTGCTATCATACAGTGGCCGTACTGTATATGTCCCACAGCATTCTACAAACTATAAATATAACATTATTGACAGCTCGTATTGTAAACGACGCAAACGTCATACAAATATGAACGCGACCGACAAAGTAGGGATGGGTAAAAAATATCGATATTTATCGTCGATATATTTTTTCGCGATATATCGAATACCGATATTTTTTTTTGATATATCGATATTTTTTTCTGGGATAACCGATATTTTTTTTGGCGACCTTTTTTGGGTATATAATTTTGGGTATTTTTTCACTTTTTTTCTGGCGACCTTTTTTTGGTATACACCTGGAGACTGAACGCTGTGTTATTATATAAATTGGGGTTTTTTTGTCAGTCAGTCAATCATCAGTTACATGTTATATACAATTTACGCCCTAGAAAGCAGTACCTTTAATCAGTCCGACCTCCACCTCCGCGGGTAAAGGTCGTCCTCTTGATGACGTTGGATAAGTATCCAACGAAACGTCGAGATTCGCTTCTCGTTAATACATACGGTGCGTATAAAATATCCGAAATTACAGTTAAATCATCAATATCAATTTTTCCACTTATCCTTGTTCTTTTTTTTCCGGGTGTAGATATTTTAATGCCCATTTTCACGGCCGCTTTACCTTCTTTAACTATTTTGTAAATTGCTGATTCAGAAATACCTGAAGAAATTGTATAATAGTAAAATAAAAAACTAAGTATGGTAAAATCATTATAACTGCATGGCAGCACTAACCTGAAGCGGCAGCAATACGTCTATGAACAAAATCAAACGGTATAATTGGGGCTTTTAGACGTTATTCCTCTTCAAAAAACGTGTGCATTGTCAAGATTATTTCACCGAGCACCGCTTTTAATGGTTTTTGGCATGGTGAGAATCTAAAATTTTCTTAAACTATCGAAACAGTCGTGAACCCCTCTGTAAACAAAGTCTGTTAGCCGTAGATAATCCAATATGGCGCCGTTAGTTCCGAATTTGGCCATTCTTCAGATAAGTTAGACGGACTATAACGTCAGATAATCGGACACGCATTAATTAGAAGAAGAAGATCATTTGATAAATTGACGTCTAAAAGATTAATTCATCCAGCAGGAGAGGCAAGAGAATTGTTCAATGTTGGAACCGTCCAATGTAACGAAAATTAATAATTAATAATGAGAGTATTTCCACCTTCATGACCCACATATTTTCTACCAAAATGGTTCCTTTATTTTCCACACCGTTTTTACATAAAATGTCAATATGTCGCATATGACATTAAGAAAACCTATACTCTTTTCCGTTGCAATGGAATGTTATTGACATTAATTATTGAATAGTGAATTATTTTAATTTTACTGTTAAAATATTGTGTGAACAATTGATTGCCTTCCAGGCTTAAAAACTATATCACTTAAAAATAATGTGACCCACTGCAACATCCAAATTATCAGAATCCTTCGATCACATTCCAATCTGTTAGGAATATTATCAATTGTCCTAAACGAAAACAACCTAATTAATCATCGAATTCGATAATCAATCGAATCTGTATCTCTAAATGATGTATTCAGCGTAGGAACGCTCTACATTTCTAATTATAATTTAATATAATCAACATATGTTTTCATAATAACAAAACTACTACTACACTATCGCTGCAGAGATGTTCCGGGCCGCAGTAAATAAGGTCACGAAAAGAAGAATAATAAAACCGCGTTTTACTTAAAATTCATAATACTTCTAGAATTGCTGTTTTTGATGTATTAATGAGTATTTATCATTTCTTAAAAACGAAGTATTTTGTTAGTAATATGTATTTAACAGTGGCGTGCAGCGCATACAAGCAAAAAAGCTGTGCATTGATAAAGATTAATTAAATAATGCTTATCTTAAGAAAAAGTGGATTTAAAATTCTAGCCGTAATTCGTACTACGGCTAGATGTTTTATTTCAGACATTTCTGTATCAATTCATAATTTATCTTGTTTGCGCTCAATTCGAGAAAAAACTCGTCCTGAACCATGTATTTTTACTTATCTCTATGTCTGCGAGTTTTTTGTAATAGACAAGTACCTAAATTTTTCATGGAATAGGGTATTTCTTCGAAAGGTCTTATGCCAGGTGAGAACTGCACGCACGTCACTTGCAGAAATGGTATTTTTTTTTACAAATTCCACCCAAATCTTTTTGTGTGAATTCTATTTTTCATTTATATGGTAAATATAAATACCATCTGTCATATCATAATGATTATTTACGACGACAGTGCCTTCGATGATATCACAAAATGTTTGATTTATTTTTGTGAAAAGAAACGTTTATCTGAAATTAGTATTATTCCCGATTTAATTATATGTATATAAAACGTCTTAAAAATATATTGAAATTTTTTGCCGTATTACCTATATATTTTTTTTTATTTATTTCGAAAATCTTGTTTACAATACTTCTTTTATAGTAAAGTTATTTTTGTGGATCGAATGTATATACCCTTATAGGTGTATGCGTATATATATTTTAATATAAGTATATAATCTGTCGCAGCATAACCTAAGTTTATACTCACTGCTCTACCACTGGTTAACACCCCCGTTTCGGAGCGGGGCACAACTCAACCCCAATTTGTTTATTTTCTTCTTAAAAAATAGAGATGCGAACACGGAATACATGTCACATCAATATTCTTACTATTTTCAAACTAAGCTAAAAGCTTGTGCTACGAAATTAGGACTAACTTGCTAGTCTGGAGTGAGGTTCGAACCCGCGACCTTTGCATCACGAGGCGAGTGTCCTAACCACAAGACCAACAAGCTAACTTTAAAACTATTTAATAATTATAGATGATATTGAGCTGTTATTTTTTTTGCAATCCTCATAAATATCCCAAAGAATATAACATAATAAAAATAGAATACCCTCGTAGCCCAGTAGGTACGACTCTGGCTTCATAAACCGAGGGTTCCGGGTTCGATTCCTGGAAAGGTCACGATTAATCTGTATGATTTACTCAAGCCTGGGTGTTATGTCATGTTATTGTAATCGGGCCTCTTGAAACGTAAAAAAAATCACAAGAAAATTAAATGATAACGCAGTTAGTCAAAAGCAGAAAAAAATATGTTTCTCCATAGACGATCGGCAATATTCGATACGATGCTTGCAAAGCTTATATATGGTAAAATAAAATAAAATGGCGACAAATGTAGTAGAATTTTGATCGCATTGTATAAGAAATGTAATCAAAAATATTATATAACATTTTCAAACCATTGTACTTCACTGAAACCCAAATTTGCCTGGGGTCACGTTTGTACCCCGCTCCTATTTTAGATCTTCTCGCAACCAAAGTTTAAAAAGTATATTTTTTCAAAAATGTGTATTACCAAAAATAGCTCATTTTGAAATAGAATACGAAGTGTCACTTGCAATGTTTAATTTGGTATAAGAAAGTTTTTAGGTTTCCACAACCGTTGTTTTCTGGGGTTTAATGCCGTGTTATTACGACCTTTCTGGCCTAGAAGGGCACAGTATTCACAACTTCATCCTCATTATTTTCAAACAAGATCACCAACAAATAAATTACTCTCACTTAACAAGGGCACGGGTAAATCTTGTATCAAAATTTACCAAAACCCTGTCACAAAGACTTCATTTCTTCCAAGTTCCAAAAATATTCAACAATCTAAACCCAAAACTTGTAGCCATAGTCTTGCACATTTATCTTCAAAAGTGCAATTCTGGCTCCATGAAAAGGGAAGAAAGCACGAAACCTTTTAAAAGCCAAGGTATGAGAAAAATGTGAAAAATACTCATACCTATATGAATATATATTTTAATCTTTTACTACTTTTACATATTTTCTTTTATTCGCAATCCAATTAACATATTTTTTAATGTTTATACTATAGAATTAACACTATTATTAAATTTGTTAATGATAAATTATTATATTTTTTTATTGGCACTAAGATTTATTTATAAAATAACTGCTTTATATACATTAATATTCTTGCACATACATTGTACCTACCGGAAGAGCGCTATCTGCTGTAATACAGTAAAATACTAGTGAAGCAGGCAGGGCATCAAATATAGTGTTTACTTTGCTGCCAAGACCCTCAGCAACTGATACATGGTCATATATTTTTGGAAACAATATAAAATGTCATCATCTATAAATGTGAAAAAATCTTATTCTTATTATTATATTTTTGGTTTATTTATTTATAAACCACTCACATTTTTTTGCAATTTTCATCTAAATGAATTATAAAATAAACAGAATAAAAGTGCATCTTGTCCATTTTCTTTGTTAATAGTTGTGGAAGTTTTGAAAAAGATAGCATAGCCAATTAGTTGCTGACGCGTTCAACAGATTTTTCATCGAATTATGTTAACAAAATCATTTTAAACAATAAGTCGACGTGGTTGGAAAACAATAGATGCGAAATTGACCAATCATAATCCTGTTATCTTTTTGGCTATAATCTAATATTCTTTGCTTCGGAGCCAAAAATGATTTCGAGGCCCGCAAACCATCTTTGAAAAATAGTCTGGGCATTATTGGGACTTCGATGACATTTCATTGATTATATTTGTGTAATTGGATTCAATAAAATAGGTTCAATGAATAAAAACCCCCGAGTGACCCTGCATACCTAATTCCAATGCTTATATCTCTGTCATGGTTGGCAACAGGCACATGCAGCTTGAGCATTATGGACTCATAACTCAGGGAGGAATATACCTGTACAGTCTTGTGGACTGTGACACCTGTATAGGTTTGTCCGTTTAAAATTAAATCTGCAAGAGAAGTTTAATTTCACAAAACGATTATTTGTATTATTGTGTGTGACGAATGTGCGGACGCTTGGATGAGTGAGAGGCAAGCGTGCGAGCGAGACGCGTAGATGGGCCCGTGCTGTTGCGCCGCACCGGGCAGAACGAGATTCACCGGGGTCCGAATCAGTTGTACATATTGTATTATAAATTATATTATTATGTATCATATATTTATATACTCACAATAGTTTTCACCCTGTAATACATAAAAATACAAATAAGTATACAATATGAATCGAAATAAATAAATACACATATTTTTCCGAAAATTTAATCACATTTAACAAAAATATTAACAAAGTTCTTATGATCTAAACTCTAAACAAAATTAAAATTTCTGTAATGTTTTCTCAATACAGGCCTATTGGTTAAAAATTATAGTGAAATTAAAGCATTGAATCATTGATTCAATTGCTATATTGATGGCGCGTGTACACACGTATGTAGCGTGTGTGAAAAAAAAAAATTCCCCAATGTGTGAAAGCGCATGGAGTTGTTAATTTGTTATACGTTCCAGTATGCCTAAGTATTTCATGTCTTTCAAAGATTGATTGACGAAATTAAGAATAAACTCACTGTGAACATGAAAAAAGTTTATCCCTCATGTGTATATTAAAGTATAATTTACAAATACACGAACATGAGCACAATCCTTCTCCAGCATGCCTAAACAAGTGTGTTTGTAAGTGTGATACGATCGTACGGATAATTGCAGAGCGAACATGAAAAAAAAAATCTCCGGTGTATTACAGCAAATTTCCTACAGTTGTTTTAAGTATGATTAAAGATTGCATGAAAATTGCATTGCGATCATGAAGACTATCTCTTTGCATTGTGAGCAAGCTCATGCCGTTTTAAAGTTGATTTATGATCGCACGAGTAATTGCAACGTGAACATGAAAACAAACTTACCCTAGTGTGCTTAAGCACATGCACTTTTAAGTTTGACTTATAATTACACAAATAATTGCACTGCGAACATGCTAATATTTTTCCCCAGTGTGCGTAAGAGTGTGTCTTTTGAAGCCTGATTTATAATTGCACGAGTAAGTGCATTGTGGACATGCGAAAAGTTTCTCCCCAGTGTGCTTAAGCATATGAGTTTTCAAGTATGACGTGTGATTGCAAGAATAATTACACTGTGGACATGAAAAAAGTTTCTCTTTAATATGCGTTAGGGCATGTCGTTTTAGTTTTGATTTCAGATTGCATGAATAATTGCACTGCGAACATGAAAATAGTTTCTCTGCATTATGCGAAAGCACATGCACTTTTAAGACCCATTTACTATGACATGAATATTTACACAGTGAACATGAAAATAGTTTTTCTCTAATGTGCCTGAGCACATGTACTTTTAAGCTTGACTTATAATTACAGGAGAAATCGCACTGCGAACAAGAAAACAGTTTCTCTGCCATGTGTGTAAGAGCATGTTGCTTTAGAGACGACTTCCTATCGCACGAATAATCGCACTGCGAACATGATAATAATTTCTCTACATTATGCGTAAGAGCATGTCTTTTTAGGGCTAATTTCCGGCTACACGAATAGCTGCACTGTTTACAAGAAAACGGCTTTTCCCCAGTGTGCTTTAGCAAATGTACTTTCAGGTGTGTCTTCCGATTACACGAATAATTGCATTGCGAACATGAAAATTTTTTCGCATCAATATGTGCAAGAGCATGTTGCTTAAAGTATGTCCTCCGATCGCACGAATAATTGCACTGCGAACATGAAAATAATTTTTCTTTATTATGCGTAAGAGCATGTACTTTTAGAGTTGATTTCTGAATGCACGAATAAGTGCACTGTGAACAAGAAAAAAGTTTTTTTCCAATGTGCTTTAGCAAATGCACTTTCAAGTGTGACTTCCAATTGCAAGAATACTGGCAGTGTGCACAAGAAAATAATTTTTCTGAGTTATGCGTAAGCTCATGTACTTTTAAGACCCATTTACTATTGCATGAATATTTGCACTGCGAACATGAAAATAATTTTTTTCCTGTGTGCCTGAGCACATGTACTTTTAAGCTTGACTTGTAATTGCAGGAAAAATTGCACTGTGAACATGAAAACAGTTTCTCCGCAACGTGCGTAAGAGTATGTTGCTTTAAGGCTGATTTCTGATTGCATGAATAACGGCACTGCGAACATGAAAATAGTTTTTTTTCATTGTGGTTAAGCACATGTACTTTTAAGTTTCCCTTATAATTGCACGAATAATTGCACTGTGAACATGCAAACAGTTTCTCCGCAACGTGCGTAAGACTATGTTGCTTTAAGGCTGATTTCTGTTTGCAGGAATAACGGCACTGCGAACATGAAAATAGTTTTTTTTCAGTGTGGTTAAGCACATGTACTTTTAAGTTTTCCTTATAATTGCACGAATAATTGCACTGTGAACATGCAAACAGTTTCTCCCTAGTGTGTGAGAGCTTGTGGATTCTCAAGGAAGCATTCCACTCGCTTGAAAATACCTTCTTACCGGCGGGGGTAAACTTGCCGCTGCTTGAGGGTGTTTGGGCGCTGGAGACGGCATTCAGTTCTGGCTGCTCTCCAGGGACAGGCGGAGACAGGGTGAGACTTTCCGAAAGAGATTCTTGTATTCTCGAGAGATCTGCGATGTAAATATTTTTTGTATGAATAAAATGTTATATGTATGTTTCTCAAATCGGCATTGAATGGTAATGTGGACGACTTCGTGTCGAGTAGCGTGGACGGCGTTCACGTCGTCATTGGACTCGAATAAGAAGAGTCTTGTAATATTCGTAGAATTTTGCGTGGGGATTTATTTATATTATAAATGAGACACGAACAGAATACTAGGCACAAAATATATAAATGAATCGATCGAAACATTGGTGAGCTCGCCTGCAAACCGAATCTGACAGCTGACAAGAATTCAAAATGGCGTTATTAAGAGGTAGTTCCTTTTCGAAAGACGTGTGCATTTTCAAAAAAATTCCAAATACCTACCCACTTTCATGTTTTATCGATTTTCGGCCTAAAACGGTTCCGTATTCAAAAGTTTCGAAACTATAGGTACAACTTTAACAGCCGCATTGAATGTCGAATGAATGAATGGTTTTTTGTTTTGAAAACAAATATCTGACAATTACATCGTTTTTACAATTAATAATTTGTCGAATATCACTTTTAATCGATTTTGGCATGATGAAAATTAAAAACTCTCTTAAAAAACGATCGAAGTATTCGTGAACTTACATGTTAGCAAAATCTGACAATGGACAAGAATTCAATAGGGCGTCTTTAGTTCTGGTATCGCATTTCCGCTACATATTCCGCTGCTACATGCTTCGGTACATGCTGCGTGCACAAATTCCGTTACAATATTTTTTTTACCCCGAATGCGCCAGAAGAAGTACATACCTATAACTTTAAATAAAATTACATAACTTATTAAAATGTATTGGTTTATTTTGGTAATTGTTATCCCAACACTCAAAAATAGACAAGACGGAGATTTACGACAGTCGAATGAACGTACAAATCGAGTGGACGTGTTTGTTTATGCTCGTGTAATATGTACATAATTAATATTTTTCACTTTTGCTATTTTGGGTGAGACTTTTGGAAAGTAGTCGCACATCTGTATGGTCTATTTAATCATTATAATATATGATATATATAATACATTATAATATATGAGCCTAGTGTATAATACATAAACCAATTAAAAAGATTCACCGATGATTAAGGAACGGTGAATTAAGAACATAGTTGGATCAGACAATGGTTTAAGATTAATCAATAAATAATAGCAAGCAACAAACAATATTAGAAATAAAGAAAGGAAAGGGATTGTGTATGTAAAGTATATAAAGAAAAGAGATAGTTAATGAGTGTAGACGATAATAGGGATGGGGGAAAAGGGTGAGGATGTAGGAGTCAGAGTAGAGGTGGAGGAAGAGAAGATTAGGTGCAGTGAATGATTGGCTCAAGTCGATTTAGTGATCATGGTTTCAATCCGTAAGTCGAGTAATGCTATGGTGAAATAGTTTAGTGGTGCTAGAATAAAGTACAAATAATCTATAGCATTCTTTTCAATGCGGCAAGACCACTACTGAAGAGGTTATTATCGATACAATTATCATTGAATGACTTGCATGTGCGAAATAAAAATGTATTTTGGGTATGGGATGTCCTAATTATCGGACATTGAAGTGCACGTTCTGTCGGGTTCGTCTACAGGGAACATGAAAGGAGATTAGATTTAGTTGACTGGGACTAATAGTGTGATATATTGATTGAGAGGAATGCGGAGTATAAGGCATTCATCAATATCGGTTATTAAAAACTCAAGACGGGAATCAGAAATGGCATCCTGTATTTTTATGTCTACATATACGATGGTGCAACATGTTTTGTCAACACCCAATAGTTGTGAATATAAATATTTTAAATTATAATAGGACATTTACTTATTTATTGTTTGTTTGGAAATATTAACAGACATAAGAAAATGATATGTATAAATGTATGAGAGTGTAAATAGATAGTAATGCACTTATTAACTTATATCCTAACAAATTTCATATAAAAATAATTTTAAAGTAGTAGGTAGGTACATAATAATAATATAAGCATGTTAAAATAAAATACATAAGTAGTAACAGTAGTGAATAGAACATAATATAGTAAATAACCATATCAAAATATACGTTTAAAGGTAAGTCTAACTTTATTTATATCTTCCATCGCAGTATTGAATCAATATTTAATTATTAATTCAATGTCGCGTCGCAGAATTATGTTCACTTGCGATCTTAGGCGGTATAGAGACACATGATAGAGGTCAATGTCGGTGAACAAATCGTTGTAGGCTCGGCACATTCCCACTATGGGGATCCAGGTTGTCGGGTCCGGGGCCTTTATTTGTATCCAAGCCTTTTATTATTGCGATAACAGTATTTACTGAGAAGTAAGTATTGCTGATAAGGATATCAGATGCTTCGAGCGATTGTTTGATCACTGGCGGCTGACTGGAAGTATGACGAAAACATTTCGCAAATTTCCCGAGGAAAATTGATGTAATGAGATTCTAGATACATAGTTGAGGGATTCCGAAGATTTTTTGAAAGTAGATACGTAGGACAAGAAGTTTTTAATGTTGGATGGAATGTCATTTTCGATATTTTTAATGTAGATAGTTTCGAAAACAAAGCTTTGAGGCAGTTTTAAACCTTGCGCGAAACACACTAAAGGTTCTATAGTCGGTGTAACATCCATGTTTTCCATTTTAACCAAGATTTTTCTTTATTTTTACTTAATTTAGAGAACCTTTAGAGAACCAGATCGGGAACTTGTTCGTGCGCACGCGCTTGAGTGGAACAAAGTCTTTAATTATTTCAAAATTTGGGCAATACGAAAATCCTTTTCTCCATTCATCTTTAATGGCAACATCGGGTGCGCGCATTTCACAAAGTTTAGAATGAATAAATAATGAAGCAACTCCTCACCGGCGCTCTGGTCGGCCTTGCTGGAGTACTCCGAGCACCCCTGCTTGATGTCGGGGA
The DNA here is from genome assembly GCA_016648135.1 of Agrypnia vestita. Classification (NCBI taxonomy): domain Eukaryota; kingdom Metazoa; phylum Arthropoda; class Insecta; order Trichoptera; family Phryganeidae; genus Agrypnia; species Agrypnia vestita. The sequence continues at coordinate 25,574 of JADDOH010009351.1, forward strand.
GCCGCATGTCTGCCTCCGCATAGGGCGCTCCACCGCCGCTCCCGGCTGCAGACCCTGGCTCGGACTTGTCAGCAGGAACATTCGGGGCGGCACTGTTCATGCTCCTGTAATACGTGGTACATCTTCCACTTGGCAGGAATCGCGGGAAACGAACGGCGGTTGAGAAATGGACTGATAAGCATAGACCATAGAAAAGAGAATATGATAGACACGAGCGGGGCATAGACGAATTATCGTATTACTTGATCAATAGGTAGGATTTTTAAAAAAGTGATGTTTTATTTATTTGTTTACGCCCATTAGGTATAGGCTTTTACATAAAGAATATAATATTAATTTCAAAAGCACATACATTAAACAATATCTGTATATCACCAAAACATGAGTATAAAAATTAAAATATATAGTAAAGAGCAGCAATGTGTATAGGCTTTTACGTAAAAAATATAACATAAAATTAAAATGAATATACATTAAACAATATAAGTTATAAGTAGCAAAATATAAAAAGTATCAGGAATAGCACCAAAACATGAGTATAAAAATTAAAATATATGGTAAAGAGCAGCAATGTGTATAGGCTTTTACGTAAAAAATATAACATAAAATTAAAATGAATATACATTAAACAATATAAGTTATAAGTAGCAAAATATAAAAAGTATCAGGAATAGCACCAAAACATGAGTATAAAATTTAAAAATATAATGTAATGTTCCTTCCATTCTCCAATTCAATGTACCTTCGGACCATTAGCACGCCGGTTTTGTGTTGCAAAATATAGGGTGGTTTGCATATTTTTTTAAAGATTAATTATTACATTTTTTTATTTAGTGCACCCTACTATAACTTGATTTTTACTTTATTTTATTGTTCTTATTATACTTTTTTCGTTTATTTACAGCCATTGATAGATATTCGTATTAACATTAACATAAGACCGCGACTTTGTCCAATTACAAAATAAACAAACGTAAAATAACAAAAAAAAACAGGATATTAAAAAATTTATATATGTATACAGGGTTTTTTGTTTCTGGTTTGTGTCTTCTGTGGTATTATGCCGTGCTATTACGACCTTTCTGTCTGAAGTTTCGGATCCCATTGCAGGGTCCATCATCAGGGCTGATGTGTTGATATGGCATAATACCCCAGAAGACACAAACCAGAAGATTCTGAGTAGCCATGTTAACCTAAGAACATTCGTATACAGGGTTATTTAAAAAAAATAATAACTTCGCATGCTCATATTTCTGCCATGATTATGAGTCGAAAATTTTCAAGCAAACATGACCTAATATCAATGCGACATCAAAATTTGCATTTTTAAAAAAAAATTCCGACTTTTTTTTTGTAAAATTTTGCACTATCATTATGAAAAATTTATTCCCTTTAAAAAAGTCAACATTGAAAAAAATGCAATCTTTGATATTGCGTAATTCCATAACTATTGATTAGGTCATAGTCGCTTGAACATTTTCGACTCATCATCAAGGCAGAAATACACCAGTAAAGTTTTTGCCTCATAAACAGATACATAATTATTATTTTAAAAATATAGATTTATTAAAGAATATTTATTTTAAATATCCTATTACTCATACATTAATCATTTTTTAATAAAGGTATGTAAGTCTAGTTAATGTGCTAGCTGAAGGAGCACACGTCTATGCATTATCTTTGTGCTTAATGAGTTTAATTTCAAAATAGCACAATTTTTGGTTTTGTGATTACATTTTCTTCAGCTGCGTGTGACAAGTAAGCTATTTTATTAATTTATATATTTATTTACAATTGTAGTGTTCATTTTTCTCAATATAGATTGTCTGTGTTTTATAATTTGACATTTGTTTCGCAATTTCGGTATGAGGTTAAAAGTGCCGCAGTGAGACACTCTATCCCCCTCCCGGAATTATTTGTATAACATGTGTACACTCACATTTATTTTTTCATATTTGCAGAATAAGATGACGAAAATAATCCAACTTCACGTAAGAAGTGGGCCCACAGCGATCATATATTGCAGAACATTCGTTAATTTTTTTATTGATGATTATCTAGAAAAAGATTCAGTGTTTAGTTTTTTTTTAATAATTAATAAAGATTGAATTTAACAACCACACCTGTTACATTACGGAATATTTATCGACAGATAAAAATTCCAACAGACTGATCCGATTGATTTTAAATTAAAAAGAAAACTCAATGCCAATCCATTGTTTTTGATTTATTAAATAATTCTCAGACATATATTCATCAACATACATGAAATATCGTATAAAATAAAAACTATAAACGTGTTATACTGTCATTTGTGAAAAGTGGCACATTCATCCCCACCCTACCCTACTCGATAAAAGTTTTAAGCCATAGACAAAATAATGCGAGCGGAGTTTTACACATTTGACAGCATATTTGGCGCGTTAATATTTCCTATAGGGATGGGTCGTCGACGTATTTATCGTCCATTTCCGTCCACCGACGAGTCGAACTACTAGTTGAATTCGTCAACTATAGTTGAATTCGTCAACTAGTTGACGCGTCAACTTCGTTATGCGGACGTTCTACGGGACGATGTGTCTACGGCTCGACGCTGCTCGACGGCTCGACCGTTGGCTATTTTTATTATGTTACTTTTTAAAATTTAAAGAAGTTCAAAGAAATATAGATCGAATAAAATATTGATCATAGAAAAATATCTAGCCGGCATTTTCGACTGTTAATTAATAATAGTTTCATCGTATAAAATAAAAATATCAAAGTTTGTTAACCCATAGATAACCTAAAAATTTTGCAGCCCTTTCAAAAATAACTGAGTAAATAAAAGCTGATATTTTTTTCAAACGAGTGTAGTTGTTTCATTAGATTCCTAATTCTATGAGATAAATTTAAATTATCCAAAGGCGTACTTTTTCCAATAATGTATCTATACAAAAGAAAATAAAGTGTAAAATAATTAAACAGGATTGTTTTATTTTATAATGCGTAAAATTGGGAATTCACCGAAACGTCGCACAATGCAAGTAAAAAATAATATAGCAAAATTATTTTGTGGTGACATAATTATAATTTATATAAATTAACTTTGTAAACACCACTTTTTTAATCGAAAAAAAGTGTTGTTTACAAATTTAATTTATATAAATTATAATTATGTCACCACGAAATAATTTTGCTATAAAAAATAATAGCTTATGATTAAGCCTGTCTCACCCTACGCGAGCATTCAAATTTCAAGTTGTCATAGTATCATGTACAGAAATCTTCACTCTATGGTGGTGTACTTTAGAGTTGAAATGCAGTTACCCGTCGAGCCGTTTACAAGTCGACAGCGAGAGATGAGAGAGAAATCAACGGAGACGTTTTGTCTTGCTCTCGCTCGTTGCTTTGGACTACGTTGAATTACGAACGAAGGATTCTTCGTTTAGTCATCTACAGTCGTCTACGTCTACGAATTCAACTAGTCCATGCGATGAACGTAAACCGTCGACGCGTCGATGAAACGTCAACGGTTGACTTCAACTAGTTCGTCCATTCAACGCCCATCGCTAATTTCCCGTATTAGATTTGTTTTCGTTGCAACGATGAACATAGGTGTAAAATTAGCATTCTCGAAATTAAATGATATTTAAAAGTTTATGTTATAAATGGAGTATCAATAGACATTGATAACGTTTTTCCAGGAACGCGCCACAAATTTTTCGGCAGATGGCGTTTTGGATAAGCGTAAGGCTAAATTCTTTAATAAAATGAGAAAAGTAGCGCGGTCCGTGTGAGGGAGAACTTGAGGGCCGCATTTTGCATAAATACTGCTTAGCGAAGGGAAAAACTACATTTCAAAATGAAAACTACAACACACACACGTTCATCAGTTTGAAGACTACAAAGTGTACACTACATTTGTAGTAAAAAGTATATGAAGTGAACTAATTGTAGTTCTACGAAATTGTAGTAGTAATGAAGTGAACTAATTGTACTACAAATTTGTACTAATGAAGTGAACGATTGCAGTACTTCAAAATTGTAGTACTAATGAAGTGAACTAATTATAGTTCTACAAGATTGTATTGACCTACAAGAAATGCATGTCTTGAAAAGTGTGCTACTAGAAAATTTTCAAAACCACGTGGAGGGGGGCGGAGGGTTGTTTCAGTTTCCACAAATTTCTTCAATCCCAAAGTTCCATACATTTTGTCATTCAATGCCAGAATTTTTCTATTCCATAGGGGGCGGGAAGGGAGTTGTTTCAATTTCCAAAGATTTCTTCATTTATCTATATCAACTTCCCAAAACTTTCACGTAAAAAATGTACTATTTGAAGTATGTACTTTCGATGACTTTGAAGTGTGTGTACTTTGTAGTGTGCACTTTAAAATGAAATGTACTATATGAAGTATATACTTTCAAATAACTTTGAAGTGCTTGTAGTTTGTAGTGTACACTACACTTCAATGTAATGAAGTACTACATTGTAGTAGTTAGTTGGCTCAGAAGCAAGCTTGAAAATATGAAGGAACGCGCCGGGAAGGTTAGTAAGGATTAATGGCAAAACGAAATGTTTTCCCACCTATTTAGTGTTTGCGAGGACTCTGAGAACTCGGGCGGGGATCCTTTCAGGAAAAGTGGGGATTCGTTATGGCAGGGAGGAAGTGAGGCGGGACGCAGGAACTGGAAGGGCGGATCTCGGAACTCGATGACGATGCCGAACACGATTGCGCGCACAAGCACCTGCCGCGTGTTATATCTCCACTACGATTATAATATTTTGGAGTTTATGGCTCGGTTGCGCCAGCAGAAGTAAATTTGGTTCGAGTAACATTGACCCGAGTAACTTTTTTTAACCTCAGCTCAGAGTAAACTCGATTTCTGGTTGCACAAACGTCTTTTTACTAGGGATGGACGTTGAATGGACGGACTAGTTGAAATCAACCGTTGACGTTGCATCGACGCGTCGACCGTTTACGTTTATCGCATGGACTAGTTGAATTCGTAGACGGTGGACAGCGGACGCCGTGGTCGGTGGACGATTCGAGATTAACGCAATGCAAAGCAACGAGCGAGAGCAAGACAAAACGTCTCCGTTTATTTCTCTCTCATCTCTCGCTGTCGACTTGTAGATGCCATAGACGGCTCGACGGAATATTGGACGTCATAGACGGTCGACGGTAATTTCATTTCAACTCTAAAGTACACAACCATAGAGTGTAGATCTGTGTACACAAACTATGACTAGAGATTTGAAATTTGAATACATGCGTAGCGCGAGATAGGCTTAATAAGCTATTATCTATTATTTTTTACTTGATTTTTTGTGATGTCACGTGCGACGATTCGGTGAATTCCCAATTTTACGCTGTATAAAATAAAACAATTCTGTTTAATTATTTTATTTTTTATTGAACTATTATTAATTAACAGGCCGGCTAGATATTTTTATAAAATCATTATTTTATTCGATCGATCTCAACTTCTTATATCTACCTGAAAAGGGATGCAAAAATTTAATTATTGTGTTATTTCCTTACTTTTCAACTTTAGCATATAAATGATAAACAAACTTGTAGGGAAAAAATTTTCTATACCTAACTATGGTCCTTATTCAGGAGTCCAACATTAATTATTATATATGTAATATAATCTTGAATTTAGGTTTAATTAATTTTTATTATAAATTCCCTATTTTCAACTTTGTAGATAAAAAAATTAATCTATTATAATTTTGTTTACACCACTTTTTATTGGTTTTTTACATGTTTCGGGAACAATGTTCATTTTCTCAAATTGAGCCTTAAACTAAAGTTGACAAATAATACAGATATATTTATTTATTAATAAAGTCACCACAAAGTGAAAGTCTGACTTTGAAAGATGTATTCTTCAATAAATTTCTAGATAACATCTCAAATGTAAAGTATTTTTAAATTATGTATTTATTTATAAATTTATAGATAATAAATAAATGTAAAGGTTTTTATCATTTTATTCAACTTGTATTGAAACGAATGAATTTTTCGTAATCGATTTGAGTTAGTGTAGTGATAGTCCAACGTTTTACAAAAAATAATACTCATAATCAAGGCAGGAATATAGTCATGCTAGGTTATTATTGTTTTACAAATAACCCTGTACACATGTAATAATGTGTATCTAATATATTTTTTTATACACACATTGCTTTGTACTTTATATTTTTAATTTTTATACTTATATTTTAATGCTTATACCCGATACTTTCACTGCTTATATATGTAGTTTATATTTATATTTTACTGCTTACACCTGATATTGTTGTGTATACCTACTTCTTTCTTTATTATATATAGAAAGGAGTATATAAAACAATATGTAAAAGTCTATAATGTGCGTAAACAAATAAATAATAAAATATTTCTTTTTACATATAAGCACAAGTAGCGGTTTTACTTTCCCCGAAACTATATTCCTTCGAACTTCTTTAAATTTTAAAAATTAACGTCATAAAAATAACCAACGGTTGTGCCGTCGAGCAGCGTCGCGTCAAACCGTAGACAGTTGACTATCGTCCCGATGTTTAGATAAACGTCCGCGACGTCCGCGTAACGAAGTTGACGCGTCAACTAGTTGACGAATTCAACTAGTTGATCGTCTCGTCGATAGATGGACGTGGACGGTCTCGTTTCGTCGACGGTAAATACGTCGACGACCCATCCCTATCGTAGACTCTAATTGGAAGAAATCGAGCAAAAGCATATCGAGTAGGTACTGCGCGGTTATAACAATTAAATTTATTTATTTATCGATGCCCTAGTGGGCTTTTACAATATAAATAAAGTACAATAATTTTTTCACACTTTACACAAAACACGTTTTATAATAATAAACCAAAAAATTAATATAAATAAAACATATTTAAGAGAGAAATGGAAAATCATTAAAACACTTTAAAATAAATAAATATGTATAAACAATGATCAGTATAAAATTAAATATTTGCTAAGTGCCCGCTACACGGCTACGCGTGCAATTTAGCCTGGCGGCAGACTCACTGATGATTAAGTAACGAAGAATAGAAGTTGGTTGAGTAACGAAGAAGAAGGTTGACGGTAAACAATTTCCGGTGACGCCCCGATCGCGAAGATCGGACTGCGCGTTCGGGAGATTATACTATAAGATTTGCATGGAAAAAATGTCAGGGGGAGGAGAAGGGGTAAGAGAATAGGGAGGAAATGTTGCCTATGTTACCCGCCGAGTCCCAAAGAATAAGTTGTCAAATTTTGAGTCCGATAGTGAATGGACACCCACCGCATTCCCAGGACCGTTTTATAGGGACCGTTATACCGTCATTCCGATCGGTCAAACGGTAAAGATTTGCATCGATAAAATGTCAGGGGGAGGGGAAGGGTTAAGAGAATAGGGGGGAAATGTTGCCTATGCTACCCGCCAAGCCCTAATGAATAAGTTTCCAAATTTTGAGTCCGATCGCTCAAACGGTAAAGATTTGCATCGAAAATATGTCAGGGGGGGGAGAAGGGGTAAGGGAATATGGGAGAAATGTTGCCTATGTTACCCGCCGGGTCCTAAAGCATAAGTATGCAAAATTTGAATCGAATCGGACAAACGGTGTGGATTTGAATTGAGAGCAGACAGACAGACAGACATTGAGTTTTATAGGTATAGATAGGGACCGCAGTAGCGGAGTCGCGCCACTGGTACAGGTCGCCATCTTATCGTGTCTAAACGAAAGATAGCTGCACATGACCTGAGTATTTCATCAGGCCGATAGTTCGGAAGGCCATTGTTGGTGGTTGGTGATACTCGATCTTGTTCCGCGCTAAAAGTGATTTTTTTAAACACAAGTGTGCAGTGAAAGTGGGACTAGATCGCTCTATTCACTATGGGGCGCAGTGCTAGTCAAGCGCGGCGAGGACTAGCGGCGATGGCTTTAGTTTTCTCGCTCGGTTTGGGGTGTGGTGCCGAAGACAACTCCTTAGATGCGGTGTCGAGTGGTTTATCACCAACAGAGAATGAGCTCCGGCTAATGTTTGAGGTATCGGGAGTTGACCGCGCTTACGAAGAGATAACATACACTGAGGAAGAAGAAGACGACGATGTCTATGACAGCGGTGATGACTATGGTGACGACAACGACGATGACGACGAAGGTGACGACGACAACGACAACGACGGCGCCGGCAGCGGCAGCGGCAGCGGCGGCGTTGATGATGCCATCGACGTCAGTGACGACCACCACCACCACCACGACGATGATGACGACAACTACTACGATAACGACGAGTTTGACAAAGACGACGACGATGTCAACGGTGAGAACAATGTCGACGATGGTATATATACATATATACGATACATATATGCATATATACGATACATAAATACATATATACGATACATATATGCATGTGTACCATACATATATACACATTTGTACCAATATATGTATACACATATATGTATGTATATATTTATATTTGTGTCTTTAAAATGTATATATATTCTTAGAAACAACATATAGTTAAGAAGAAGAAGACTGCGATGATGACGACGAATACTGCGAAGAAGATAAGGAAGTGGTAGAATATCACGTTAAGGTTCCTCCACCGTCGTTGATAAATGGCTCTAAATACATATACCTATCGTTCATGATAAAACAATACCTCGTAAGCCACTTTTTTATTTTACAGGCAAAAAACTGCATAACACCTAGATTCTTTACAATAAATAGAAACGAGGAATTTCTTTAATGAATCAAGAGACAGTAATAATTGTTTTTAAGATGCAAATTTTTGTCAGATTACATGTCCATACGTTTTAAAGACAAATACCTACACAAAAAAAAAAACCAACCCATAAAAACCAAGTTTTTATTTTACTCTTCAAAGCATGAAGTGTCTTATGCAAGCCAACTTGATGTCGCCGACGGCACGCGATTATCTATCTTCCGGGAGAAGTCATCACCTCAACCCTTTCTCCAGTCGCCCCTCGTCTTCATCATCTGATGCCCTTTTGAATGGGCGTATCATCTTCTGCAGCCGGCGGATACTAACGGTCTACAGAGCTGTGATTCCTTCCTTCAGCCCATAACCTTTCTCGCAAGTTTGTGAACCCTTAGATGTAAGTCACCATTATTCTTTCTGTCTCCTTGGTATCTGGTTTATTTAATAACTATCAGTCTAGTGCTAGATATACCTAAAATTTAATTACTTGTAAAATACCTATTTCATTGTGTATTTCTGCGTTACTGATTTCGGGAGTAAATACCTACTAATTTTTGTGTCAGATTTCTAATTATTGAAAATCACCTGTTTCATTGTTTATTTCAACGATATTCATATCGGACGAAATACTTATTTTGTGTCAAACTTTTAAATATTGAAAATTAACTGCTTCATTATTCCTTTCACCGATATTAATTTCGGGAGTAAATACCTACTATATTGGCAATAACATCCTTTTACTGGGTGACAAGCTATTAAATTTAAAAAAAAAAATACCTACTTATTTTTGTGTCAGAATTCTATTTATTAAAAATTACCCGTTTCCTTGTTTGTTTCTACGATATTGACTTCGGAAGGAAATACCTACTTATTTTGTGCTACATTTTAATTACTAAGAATCCTCTATTTTTTAGATTTATTTCACCGACATTGATTTCGGAACGGAATACCTACTTATTTGGGTCAAGATTCAATTTTATTGTTTATTTCCAATACCGAATTACGAACTAAATGTCTAATTATTTTTGTTTCGGATTTCTTATTATTGAAAATTACCTGTTTCATTGTTCATTTCAACGATATTCGTATCGGACGAAATACCTACTTATTTTGTGCCAAACTTTTCATTATTTAAAATTAGCTACTTCATTATTCATTTCACCGATATTAATTTTTGGGAGTAAATACCTACTAACTTTGTGTCAATCTTAATTACTGTCTTATTTACTTCTGGGTAACTTAATAACCATCATTGGAAGTGCAGGATATTCTTAAATTTTAATTACCAATCAAATACTTATCTCCTTGGCTTAATTTAGCAACATCCATTACAAATATAAATTCCTGATAATTTTAATATAAATTCCAATAGGTAACTATTCATCCAACACTTTCCTACATTCAGAAAATTATTTATTGTCTTCTTCATACCACAAATAATTACCTACCTGTATTCTAGATTTTGTATACTACTTACCAACTGACATTGTATATAAATGTTCACATCAACTTAACTTTTAATATTAATCACCTCCTTGACTTTAACTTTTAAATTTATGAATAAATAATCTTAGTTTCAGTATAACCATATATTTGTTTCCTTTTCCTCGACAGCGGCACCACGACCTGTGGTAGAGAGAAAGTGTCTAGTGAACCTATCTACTTCCTGAGACCCTTATAGAGCCATTCTCTAGTACTGAGTTAACGGGCGAGAAAATATTCATTCTGATCACCACCTCTCTTCCGAATTCTTACCAGAGGCTAAGGAACCGTGTCAGCAGGTCCGGAAATCATAGTCATATTTTCCGAGAAGTTCCTTTGGAACGGGTAATACTGCAATAGTTCACTTCATTAATCCTACAATTACTTCACTTCATTAATACTACAATTTTGTAGTATTATAATTACTTCACTTCATTAGTACCTACTACAATTTCTAGTACTACAATCAGTTCACTTCATGTAGTTTTTACTACAAATGTAGTGTACACTTTGTAGTCTTCAAACTGGTGAACATGTGTGTGTTGTAGTTTTGATTTTGAAATGTAGTTTTTCCCTTCGCTACTAATTACAAGCCTTTTTTCTTCTTCTTCGTTCGTTACAATCGAATTAAATATGTGTAAGGCATGCGTACGGCGCACGTTGGTGCGTATGTTGGTGCTTATGGGTATATACACCAACACAACGAAACAATATGCCTCGTACGCACGGCTTACACATAGGTAGATACTAATTCGATTGTCTTTCTTATATGGAAAGAGGTCTACCCTTTTTACGGAAGCCATGCTATTCCACTTGGTATGGAGAGTAAATACTCATTTTTAGTGGTTCTTGGCAGGAGGCTAGGGTTCTTGGCAGACTATATGCATAGTGAAGTGACTAACAGTTGGTGATCAGTTCCACAATCAGCTCCGGACGAAAATCTTTATCTTTAATTGAAATTATGGCGTAATTTCTCCTTTCATTGCGATTAGTCACCAGCTCTTTATCTTTTTATACTTACTACCTTCGCTCCACTGAAATTTTAAAATTCGAAAAGCGCACACGATAACAAGAATTCTAGACGTAGTTCTAGTGGCGTAACTAAAAAATTGGGCCACAATGAAAAATTTCATGCATATGCATTGTTTGTACCTACCTAGACCAGAAATATCATAAAATATCGCGCCTAATTAATTTGAACTTTTTTAAATATCAAGCTGTGGTGGCCAAAGACGCATGCAGATACCGCATACGCCGACACCCAAACACGGCAGGCTGTCGCCCCCGGTACAAAGGTCGAGTCAAGAACGCTGAAGACGGCAAACGGACAACAATGTACCCGGACCAATGACCGAGTACAAAGGCACGATTAGGGGACACGAAAAGCGGCGGATGTCACCTCTGCCACGTAGACAAAATATTACACGCGCCGCCGAGTGAATGAAGTCAAAACAACTCTCGATTTCTTTGTTAGGAACAGGTATATAAGCCCTCGCCAGCAGAACAGGACATCTCACTCCTTCGGGACTTTTCGGATACAGCGGAAGCCCTCGCCATTTACCGATTCATTATTGTGTAACTGTATATACTGTACTTATAAAATTTGTCAATATTATACATCAATAAATTCTATTCAAACTTCGCGAGTTTTAAATCATCAGCAACAGCAGAGATCTCCGTACAAAGCCTACAAAGTAAAATGTTTAGAGCGTTTTTTATCAGACTTTTACCCTTCCAAATTCATGTAAAATTTGAAACTTACGATGTTAAGCCAATAAGGTATCAAGCAAAAGTGCCAAGCTATAGAGCTGATGCACTTGTAGCAGTAGCCTAGGCAGTAGCAGTAGACTAGGCGGTCTAGCCGCGTGAGAGTACCTAGAGTATCGTAGACTCTAATTGGAAAAAAAATTAGCAAAAGCATATCGAGTAGGTACTGCGCGGTTATATCAATTAAATTTATTTATTTATCAATGCCCTAGCGGGCTTTTACAATATAAATTAAGTACAATAATATTTTCACACTTTACATAAATTATATAATATTATAAGTTTTTTTTTATAATAATAAACCAATAAATTAATATAAATAAAACATATTTAAGAGAGAAATGGAAAATCATTAAAACGCTTTAAAATAAAAACATATGTATAAACAATGATTAGTATAAAAATAAATAGTTATGATTTAAACCTTAAATATAATAATAATAAAGTTAAAATAAAAAATAGTAAGTAAAAAGCAAATTCAGAACGGTACTAATTCAAGGAGAACAAAAAATAAATTATGCGGGGTATAAAAGCAAAGGCAGCAATATACAAAAAAAAATTTGAGTGCGGCCATCGAGGATTACTAATTTATAATGTACTGAATTCGAGATTTTATAGGAAACACGGCCTATAAAATAGAAAACGTGATATTGGAAGGGATAGATACATAAAATCTAGAATTCAGTACATTCTAAATTGGTAATCCTCGGTGCCTGCATTCAAAACATTTATTTAATTTTTTGGATTTTTTATTTTTATTTATTTATTTTATTTTATTTTAAATTACCTCTTGCAACACTATAATTACAGTTTAAACGCAAGGATTTAATTATAATAAGTGTATGTACATTTGTTTACTAATTGTACTTAATTTATGACATTGTATAATAAGCTACTATAATAAACTAATTTTTGCTTTTCCTATCCACTTCACAATTCACTGTAGTATTTCTTTAATGTCTTTTTTATATTTTTTTGTTCCGTTACATTTTTTATTTTATCCGGTAGCTTATTGAATAATTTTGGAATTACGCACTGTTTGGTTCTGTCTCCGTAACAATTATTTGTTTTTTTTTTATTTCTAGTTTTTTATTCGTTATTTGTCTTGTCGTATATTCATCATGTATTGGTGTTTTTCAAAACACAAATTCTTCCAGTGTCATTTTATAGTAAAGTTGTTTTTGGATCGGTGAGATTTTACACATTTTGAATAGGTTTTCCGGTTGGTCTTTACATGCTTCTTTTTGTTTTTTATTTGCTGTAGTTTTAATAATTCTTAATTGTAGTTGTTTTACTTCTTCTAAATTGCTGCCTTTGCTTTTATATTCTACATATAACTAGAAAATAATTGACTTTTTCATTTCAATCAAACCCTAGCGACACAAGAATCTCCTAGAGTTGCGCGCGTCATGCGCATGTACCTAGATATATACGGTACCTACCTAGTGCGGCAAAATTCAATAATAAATAAATGCACATACATTTTCTTTACTTGTATTTACTAATTAATAAATATATAGGCATTAATTACCTTTTTAAATTTTGATGTTAATTTCTATTGTTGCTCAATTGATATTTTTAACTATGAGATGTCAAATGTCATACATACATCATATGCGACTACTGTAAGGCTCGCTCGTTTTTCTTTATTTGAATGTATTTTTTGATACCCTAAGGTGGCCGTACCTTAGATAATATTTCCAGGTGTTTTCATACATAAATACTTGATAATTGATTTAAATTTTTTTATAAACTAATTGTGCCCGCGCGGCTTAGCACGCGTAGATTTTTAGTACACTGTTTGGATCGACATAGAACTTTCGCGAACCTTCTAGAACATTCTACTTCCACAACATTCAAGAAATTTATCGAATGTACAGGAACCTTCTAGACACACCGACACATTCCGCCACTCAGCTTAGAACCTTATAGAACTTTCTGGAATTTTCTAGAACCTTCTCCTTCCAGAACTTTCTAGAGCAGGTTTTTCCGGAACCTTCTAGACTCACCGACACAGTCAGCGCGCCTATTTTGAAATAATGTGAAGCATTAGCGGCCTTCCCATAACAAAAAAATGTGCTAGAAAGCACATTTTCGTCACCCACTCCCACTTACGCACAGCCACCCCCGCCAAACTCGCATATTTTCGATGTGACCAAGGGCTATCCACCACCATAACCACCAGTGGGTGGTTGTGGAGAAAACTTGGCGGGTAGGGAAATACGGGTTTCTTTATATATATATATATATAATATATATATCTATATATATATATAAATATATATATCTATATATATATATATATATATATTTATATATAATATATATAATACCTATCTATCTATATCTCTCTCTCTCGGCCTCTCTCTCTACTCTCTCTCTCTTGCTATTGATTTATTTATTTCTGCGGTGGATTTTATCTGCCGTGGGCCCCAAGCCACATTGGCGTAGCTACGTCACTGATCGCCATCTTATCATGTCTGAAGCACTTGCGAGATAGCTGCGCAGGACCTGTGCAACTATTTCATCAGGCGGATAGTTTGGAGGACCATTGCTGGGGATTCTCGGGTCTGTTCCGCGTGGAAACTGATTTAACACAAAGCGTGTGGTGGAAGAAGGACTAGATCTCTCTATTCACGATGGGGCGTAATGCTGGTCAAGTGCGGCGAGGACTAGCGGTGATAGCTTTAGTTTTCTTGCTCAGTTTCGGGTGTGGTGCCGAAGATAACTCCTCAGATGCGGTACTGAGCGATTCATCATCAACAGAGAATGATCTCGAGGCGATGTTGGCGGTATTTTTTAACGGAATTTTTGAAGAAACAGCATATAGTGAAGAAGAAGAAGACGAAGGGTATGACGACGATGTATACGATGACGATGATATATATGATGAAGACAAATCCATTGATAGAGAAGAAGTAGGAGATAGCGTCGAGGTTGCGCCACCGAGGGTTTTGGTTCGAAAATATGCCTATTCAATATCGGATGGTGAAGAAAACTATTGTGAGTATGCATATTAAGCAGTGAATCAATATTATGTATTTAATTTTTAAGATTTATTGGAATAATCCAAGACTATGGTCCCGTTGTTCATACAATGAAAATTAGTATTTCACTATATAATTTAACGTCCTGTTAATTTAATAATATAATAATAACTAAAATAATCGTAATCTAAATTAAACAAACCAAACCTAATAACCTTACCTAACCAAACCTAATAACCTAACCTAACCAAACCTAATAACCTAAACAAACCAAACCTAACCAAACCTAATAACCTAACCTAACCTCATATATATTGCCTATGAAATGTCAAAATATGCAGTGCATTTTTCGAAACTTTAAAGTGTAATATATCTTATTTAATACTTACTATTTAAACGTACATTATCTTTCATTTTGTTATTAGCACATTCAATAATATAGTGAAATACTTATTTTCGTTGTATATGCAATGGGACCATTGTCTTGGATTTAGCCGATTATCGGGAATTCCCTTAACATTGAATGACTGGATTTGTTGAGTTGTCAATTGTTGTCAATTGTTACTTGTTTCACAGCATAACATGAGTTCTTTCATCTAGGGATGGGTAAATGAAAAAAAATCGATATATAACAAATCGATATTTTTAAAAAGTATCGAAAATAATCGATATACATTGCGAAAAATATATGGATATATCGATATTATTTTTTCAAAAATGTAAGGGGAATAAGCTTTTGGCGACCAAAAAAAAAAAAAGGTCACCGGAAAAAATATATCGGTTATCCGAGAAAAAATATCGATGACAAAATCGATATATCGGAAAGAAAATATCGATATATCGGAAAAAAAATATCGATATATCGGAAAAAATATCTCGATATATCGGGAAAAAATATATCGATGACCAAAAAAAAGTGAAAAAAGATACTCAAAAAAAGGTCGCCGGAAAAAAATATAATATCGATATATCAAAAAAAATATATCGATATTCGATATATCGCAAAAAAATATATCGACGATAAATATCGATATTTTTCAAAAAAAATATCGATATTTTTTACCCATCCCTACTTTCATCTAGTTTCGTTGGGTTATTAATAATGTTAGGTGTTCATTTCATGTAGTTTTTGTTTTGTAATACGTAGATATTGTTCGTTCCATTTTATTTCCCTTGTGTGTAAAAGTGTTAGCTCTTATAAAATAATTTCAAATTAAATCTAATAACATGACCTCTCGTAAGCGTGAAAAAAATGATATTTATTTTTGACCGCTGGGAATGTAAAAACGGATAAAAAAAATATTGTGCTTTTTGAACAAAAATTTGCCGGTAAATTTTAATTATTAAATCTTTTAGTAAAAAAAGAACAGTGGTGTATTATTTATAACCATGTTGAATTATTCGTATTCATCGAATAGGCTCGATATTCGTATTCGTGAAAGTAGCATTTGCTGCATCACTAATATAGGTACATGTAAAATAAAAAGTTTTGACAATTTAAACCGCATTCATTTTACGCAACTTCAAAAAAAAATGAGCTAGAACCGTGGGATATTTTACGCATTGGAATAATATAAAAGGTGACATACCAAATGGCAAACTGCCGTGCACAAGTATAAATACGTACTCCACTGCGCCAACCCTGGAATTCAAGAGTTTAAGGTACAGATACACATGCTTCTTTACTGGCATGCTAATGAGAGCGTCTCTATTCTATGACAAGAGCATGCCACTAATAAGCATGTGTGTTTGATTGTTAGCTTTGGGCATGCTTATTTATGAGCATGCCACTAATAAGCATGCCAGTAATGAGCAAGTGTGTACAGTTGTTAGGGCATGCTTATTAGTGGCATGCTCATTAGATCATTATGTGTATCTGTACCTTTATTTCATAATTATTGATATTAGGTCATGGTTGCGTGAACATTTTCGACTGATAATCAAGGCAGGAATCCAGCTGTAAGGTATTATTGACTATTTCTGTTACACCTATTTTTTTTACATTACACCATATTTTTTCAAATAAACATTACATATTTTGTTTCACCACAACCTATAAAGGATGTAGGATAAGCGCCAAACCTGTTTCCACTAGTAAATGAGAAAGGGAGTATAATAAAAATTTGATTTTTATGGGTTAGTTTTTTAATTGGTTTTGTTGTCATAAAAATAAAGCCATTCTGTGTCAAAAACAAACTGGTAACAGACAAATTCAAAATGCATTGTGTGCATACTAGTAATAATTCAGTATACTGCATACAAAGGAAATGGTGCGTAGCGGTGTTGCAAAAATATGAGATAAGCGATTCTCGAAATCGTTATGTGATTATAAATAATTTTTAGGATTGTAGCAGTATTGCAACAAATGAAATGAGGGGTTAAAATCTCATCCTTGGACATGGGCCATAATGAACATTTAATTTGCAGCCTACGTCGACGGCAGGATGGCTCCATCCGCCAGCCACAGCGAGAATGATCAGCCCTACGTCATCACGGAGGCAAGATTGAAGACCATCAGGTCCAGGTTTCTGTACCCCTTCTACGACAAAGGTGGAGAAGAGGACTTGGGGGACTACCAGAGGGATATCCACTCTTCGTCTCCTCAGAAACACAAGAACCTCGAGTTCCAGTTACCTTTCTTTGGATTCAGATTCAACTATACTAGAGTGAGTTATTAAAAACAAATTACATATATCTTCTGTGTATAATTTTCTGGGATATTCTGCCGTGTATATGTGACCTCTCTGGCCAACGTTTCAGATCCCATTGCAGGGTCCATCATTAGGGCTGATGTGATGGGTGTGTGTTGAAGTGACTTATCTACACTTACCTACATTAAGTATTGACTTGCAACACCTGTCTCCGACACGGAAGCACAACACACTACATCAAGACACACACAGTACTTAACCTAAAACAAACTTGGACATACCCTGACTTCGGTACGGTATTGCAAGGCAATACTTGCAATACCTACACTTCTACACATCTGATGGACCCTGCAATGGGATCTGAAATGTCGGCCAGAGAGATTACATATACACGGCAGAATATCCCTGAAAACTATACACAGAAGATCCTGAACGGCCATGAAAACCTAAGAAAAATTTTAAATTATATATATTACATAAAAAAATGCTCACGAAAAATACATATATCTATTTAAAATGTAGCTTTACCGGGACTCGAACCCGGAATATTCTTTAGGAAAGCATCATGGGTTTGTGGAATGAAAGAGTGTTGTGATTGGATGAGGATATTTATTACTCAAAATAGAATAACAAAAAACGTTTATTGGCGCATGCAGTGGAGGTCTGCCCGATCCAATGTAAGAGATCTGACCGTCGTTCTTAATTGGATTAAGTATGCATATTAAACAAAATTATTATACTGTATGTAAAGGAAAAGCACTTTTATGACGAAAATAACTTATATGTGCAATCTGAGTCCCTACGTTACTAATGCCGGTAGAGGTCTTTTCATATAAGTTTGTAATCGAGTTAGTGTGGGTACAGTGCGTAATGTGCGCATTGTTTTGTTGTGTTAAGTTTACGGATACGAGAGGGGCTTATCCGTAAATTTAACACAACAAAACAATGCGCGCATTGCATACTGTACCCACACTAACTCAATTGCAGGCTTATATAAAAAGACCTATAATAGCCGCGTTACCCAATGTAAAATGTTATCTATATGTCGCACCTTGGAACAACAAGGGATTATCCAAAATGTGGATCAAACTGATATATTGGGCTTTAAATTTTAAATATTCATATTTTTATTTCTTTAGCGCAAATTTCTACATATCATCGCCTAAGAGATGAAATTCTTACAAAAATAGCGCTTTATAATTCAGAATAACCCGTTCCTATTTTGGCCATGTTATATAATAAATTATGATAAAAGCTGTGAAATCATGTTTATCATTTAAATTATTTATTGCTCAATCTAATAAGTTTGTAAATCAACTCCACATCGGTGATTTCATTCATAAACAGTACAGCGACATTTATCTGATTCTTGACATTCCACGCATACTTAATAACGCATAAGATAATGTGTATTTACTCAGATAAATGTTCAATAATAATAAAAACGATACCAGAGATAGAAACTTAGGTACCTACCAAATATTCAAAGTAAATTTGAAAACAGACTTTATTCCATCGACACAATTAATTGATAATAGGGATGGGCGTTGAATGGACGGACTAGTTGAAATCAACCGTTGACGTTGCGTCGACGCGTCGACGGTTTACGTTTATCGCATGGACTAGTTGAATTCGTAGACGGTGGACGGCGGACGCCGTGGTCTCAAGACAAAAAGTCTCCGTCTTTATTTCTCTCTCATCTCTCGCTGTCGACTTGTAGACGCCATAGACGGCTCGACGGGTAATTTCATTTCAACTCTAAAGTACACGACCATAGAGTGCAGATCTGTGTACACGAACTATGACAGAGACTTGAAATTTGAATGCATGCGTAGGGTGAGATAGGCTTAATAAGCTATTATCCTTTATTTTTTACTTGATTTGTGCGATGTTCACGTGCGACGTTTCGGTGAATTCCCAATTTTGCGCTGTATAAAATAAAACAATTCTGTTTAATTATTTTATTTTTTATTGAACTGTTACTAATTAACAATCGAAAAGGCCGGCTAGATATTTTTCTAAGATCAATATTTTATTCGATCGATCTCGACTTCTTAAATCTACCTGAAAAGGGATGGAAAAATTTAATTTTAGCGGTTTTACTTTCCCCGAAACTATATTCCTTCGAACTTCTTTAAATTTTAAAAATTAATGTAATAAAAATAGCCAACGGTTGAGCCGTCGAGCAGCGTCGCGTCGAACCGTAGACAGTTGACCATCGTCCCGATGGTTAGATAGAACGTCAGAGACGTCCGCGTAACGAAGTTGACGCATCAACTAGTTGACGAATTCAACTAGTTGATCATCTCGTCGATGGACGGACGTGGACGGTCTCGTTTCGTCGACGGTAAATACGTCGACGACCCATCACTAATTGATAAGTATACTGGAGTCCCCTTTTTCATACTTTTTTTACACTGTGCTACATTCCTTGCATGTACTTGCCACTCAGTAAAAAATAAAAACGGCATACACTGCATAAAATATAGAAACAACGAGGTAAAAATACTCACAACTGTTTTATAGGAGCACACCAGCCTCAAGCAAAGTAGTGACCATAGATAACATAATAATGTAGTGACGATGACGAAGAAGGTCCAATAATAACGAATTCATTCCTTGCAAGCATGCAATTGGCTATTAAACTGGAAATCATTTTATAACAAATGAAGAACCAGCTCTAAAATTTCAAAGTGATTTGATCGCTTCTTAACAAGAGTCATACAAAGAACTCACAATAAACAGTCACAGCGATTGATAAGAGAATTTTTGTTTAAATCCGGTAAGCCCAAAAATTAGAAAATAAATATTCCACAGCCTCAGCATATCTCGAGTGATGAAAGTGATGTTGTGATAGTGATAGTGAATAATCTTTATAACGATTTATATAAAGTAATTTTTTTAAATAAAATTAATAATACAATAAATAATGAATTTTATTTTTTGTTATCCTGAATTTATTTTGCCATATCAATGCCAGACGCTTTCCTAAAGTTTCTTTATACATATGTGTTTGTGTCTCTGTTAGGGATGGGCGTTGAATGGACGGACTAGTTGAAATCAACCGTTGACGTTGCATCGACGCGTCGACGGTTTACGTTTATCGCATGGACTAGTTGAATTCGTAGACGATGGACGGCGGATGCCGTGGACGGTGGACGATTCGAGATTCAACGTAATGCAAAGCAACGAGCGAGAGCAAGACAAAATGTCTCCATTTATTTCTCCCTCATCTCTCGCTGTCGACTTGTAGACGCCATAGACGGCTCGACGGGTAATTTCATTTCAACTCTAAAGTACATGATCATAGAGTGCAGATCTGTGTACACGAACTATGACAGAGATTTGAAATTTGAATGCATGTGTAGGGAGAGATAGGCTTAATAAGCTATTATCTATTATTTTTTACTTGATTTTTTGCGATGTGCACGTGCGACGTTTCGGTGAATTCCCAATTTTACGCTTTATAAAATAAAACAATTCTGTTTAATTATTTTATTTTTTATTGAACTATTATTAATTAACAGGCCGGCTAGATATTTTTCAAAAATCAATATTTTATTCGATCGATCTCGACTTCTTAAATCTACCTGAAAAGGGATGGTAAAATTTAATTATTGTGTTATTTCGTTACTTTTCAACTTTAGCATATAAATGATAAACAAACTTGTGTGAATAAAATTTTCTATACCTATGGTCTTATTCAGCAGTCCAACATTAATTGTTATATATGTAATATAATCTTGAATTTAGGTTTAATTAATTTTTATTAAAAATTCCCTATTTTCAAATTTATAGATAAAAAAATAAATCTATTATAATTTTGTTTACACCACTTTTTATTGGTTTTTTACATGTTTCGGGAACAATGTTCCTTTTCTCAGATTGAGCCTTAAACTAAAGTTGACAAATAATACAGATATATTTATTTATTAATAATGTCTTTATTTATAGATATATTTATTTACAGATATATTTATTTATTAATAATATTTATTAATAAGTGAAAGCCTGACTTTGAAAGATGAATTCTTCAATAAATTTCTAGATAACATCTCAAATGTAAAGTATTTTTAAATTATGTATTTATTTATAAATTTATAGATAATAAATAAATGTAAAGGTTTTTATCATTTTATTTAACTTGTATTGAAGCGAATGTATTTTTCGTAATCGATTTGAGTTAGGGTAGTGATAGTCCAACGTTTTACAAAAAATAAGTCAGACATATAGAAAAAATCTCCATAACTATTGATATTAGGTCATGATAGCTTTCGACTCATAATCAAGGCAGGAATATAGTCCTGCGAGGATATTAATGTTTTCCAAATAACCCTGTACACATGCAATGATGTGTACCTAATATATTTTTTTATACACACATTACTGCTTTGTACTTTATATTTTTAATTTTTATATTCACATTTTAATGCTTATACCCGATACTTTCACTGCTTATAAATGTAGTTTATATTTATATTTTACTGCTTACACCTGATATTGTTGTGTATACCTACTTCTTTCTTTATTATATATAGAAAGAAGTATATAAAACAATATGTAAAAGCCTATAATGTGCGTAAACAAATAAATAATAAAATATTTCTTTTTACATATAAGCACAAGTAGCGGTTTTACTTTCCCCGAAACTATATTCCAGCGAACTTCTTTAAATTTCAAAAATTAATGTAATAAAAATAACCAACGGTCGAGCCGTCGAGCAGCATCGCGTCGAACCGTAGACAGTTGACCATCGTCCCGATGTTTAGATAGAACGTCCGCGTAACGAAGTTGACGCGTCAACTAGTTGACAAATTCAACTAGTTGATCGTCTCGTCGATGGACGGACGTGGACGGTCTCGTTTCGTCGACGGTAAATACGTCGACGACCCATCCCTAGTCTCTGTTTTGCTTAATTTTTCTTCTGTGGTTATATTGATTATCTGATTTTTTTGTGCTGAATCGGTGGAGTAGATTCAAAACAAATATATCGACGGCTCCTACGTATAATATCGTAACTCACAAATCGACGATTTTTAGTTTTTTGTGTATTTCATATGTATTTAATTATATCTTTATTCCCAAGAAAGAAAAAAAAAATATTGCAATAAATAACGTTTTTTTCGGACGTATTTTATCGTATCTCAAACAATCACATATTTTTAACGAAGTATACTATCGTATGTAACACTTACGATAATTTGCGTTGGAAAATAACATAAGATAATTATCGTATGTAACACTTACGATAATATGCGTGAGAAAATAACATAAGAAAATTATCGTATGTAACACATACGTTATTTTACGTTGTGTCTTTTCCGAAGTAAAATATTGTAAGTCATTTATACGATATTTTACGTCGCGTCTTTTCTGAAGTATAATATTGTATGTGCATTTCTACAAAAACCTTTAATAATTTCGACTTTTTTGTGATTATTTATGAAACTACAGTATAAAGTAAAATATTGAAATGAAATTTCAAAAAAATTGGGCAATATTTAGATTTATACCGGATGAAAATATGTTCAAATCCTTCTCCTGTAAAATAAAATTTTGTGGGTTACGATATTATACGTAGGAGCCGTCGATATGTATAAGTATTGGAATTACCTTCCCATATAAAAAAAGTGGAAAAGAATCTTTCAAGGGCACTTTAAGGGTCTATTTCTCAAAATTGCATGTAAACAAATGCATCCTTCACAATTATCTACACCCGATAATATCGGTGGATTTTTTTTATAATGAATTTATATCCTAAAAAATATCAGAGGAATGACTTTATCGGAAATCAGCAACGTCCCTCGGTGAAGTGCTGTCTTAAAACAAAATGTTGAATGCCACCCTTACAATTTTTATTTATATCTTTGTAGCGGTACCTGTTCAACCCTGTGCCATGTACCTATCACCCGACCCAGAGTTTTGTTTATATTAACATAATAAAAATCTCCGCGATATAAACAAAAGGGTCGAGCTAGGGACTTGGCGACACCACACCAGTCGGGCTTCTGCCGTAAGATCGGGCAGACTTCCGCGCGTCATCTATTTCTTTGTTCGTCATTACATAAAATATTACTTGTACACTTTAACTTGCTTCCGGGGCCTATCTCCGGGAAGAAATAAACAGTAACTGCATATCGCTCTTTCATTCCATCGACCTACTAATATTCCCAACATCTTAAAAAATAAGAGGAATGCTTAAAAATTATAGAAGTCTCTGAATAATGTTGAATTGTAGTCCATAGGAGGGAAGGATATTTACGAGGAACCGGAGTTCACATAACATAGATGGGAGGTTTTGTCAAAGAGCAGTGTATTACAAATGAAACATAAAAGTATTAATAATTATTTTCTTCATTAGATATCCATGCATGGGTATTTGGAGTTTAGTGATCCTCCATCACACTATACATACCCCCTGAAGTTCCCGGTCAAGAACTGGCCGGCCGAGAACGATCCATCTTTTATCGGGATCTTCTACAGCAAGTGCCGCGTAGGCTCCGTTAGACCGGGAGACATCGACCAGAGAAGGCCGGGAGTGTACTTTAGGATGGAGGGAGACCTGCAAGGGAGGACGGACCAGGTGGGAGTAGAGATGAGGGAACGACTGATGTGGGATATAAGAACCGGTATAGTCGGAGCATCAGACTTCAAGCCGAAGCACTCTGCCATCGTCACTTGGAAGAACGTTTCGTTTTCAGGAGGAATAGACAATGCCCTCTACAAGGTATGTTTATTATAAATAATTATTAACTTTTCATTTTTTCAGTTGAATCAATAAACGCAACATACTCATTGTTGGAACCAAAACCACAGAAATTTGTAACTTATAACGAAGCAATAGGTATTGTCCAGGCACGTGCAGTGAGAACAAGAATCATGACTTTTTCCTAAGCATCTATTTTGAAAAGAAACCGATATTAGAGATATATCTCGTAACACTCCAATCACAATTATTAATTTTATATTATTCAGATTTCTATATTTCATAATATTCTGCCAGATAAATATTTAATTTCGATTGTTTTTCCAAATATATGTTTAAATAAAAGTCATGCTTCTTGTTCTCACTGCACGCCCCTGGTATTGTCTACCGAGTACCTATGTATACTGCAGAGTGGCCAAAAATTAACTTTACAAATTAAATTTCAATTAATTTCTGAAATAAATACAAATCAGTAAATCTTTTTCTGTAAATGCTTTGCTTAGACTTCGTCATTATGTATAAAATATTCAGAGAGCAGAATGTACCTACTAGAATGCGACCACTATAAATTGGCGTGCGAGGGAGGGCGTCCCTGTCGCGTAACAGAAGTTGCCAGGGTGTAAATTTATTACACAATACATAATGTACAGAATGTCCGGTGACTGGTGTCGTAGCCTTTGACAGAAATTTGGTCGGGCAGCACTAAAGAAACTAAGCAGTAATGGCGGCCATTCTATCTGTCAAACTGTCAGACGGTAATATCGGTTCATTATTTGCTTTTTCAGCTTCGTAAAACTTTAATACTTCATTGGCAATTATTCTTGCATCATCCTGGACTGTTTAGGATGTTTTGGATATAATAATTCAGTGTATATTGGTTATCAAGATGTCACAGCTCCCGAGCAAATACAAAATTGTACTGAATGACAGGGCGAGGGATTACCACCGGGTGCGGGCGGGGCGGGTTTTAGTTCCAAATTCGCCGCACACCAATTTACATTGGGCAAGCAATAAATGGTGCCACTCTATTCTGTGTACAAAATAAATGAAACATCGTTCGCTTTTTTCTCAACTCTCCTTGTACTGCCCTTTCGGCACATCCAGGAGAAATCTCATCCGTATATAAGCATCATAATGGCTTTTTGTGTGTGAAAATGAATGTCCCTCAATATTAAATCCATTTTTTGCTTGCGATTTCAGACTAACACTTTCCAACTGGTCCTAGCCACAGACGAAGTGCACACCTACGCCATTTTCAACTACGCTGATCTTCAATGGAGTAGTCACACCGAAGCTGGTGGGGATACAACTGAAGGAGAAGGAGGGGTACCGGCTTTTGTAAGCATCAAATATAAGAGTCCTAAAATTAGAACTGTATACATATTTCTGATTGGTGTGACGTAAAACAAATGCTTTCCTATTAAAGATGAGGTAGGTATTTTCAGATTGGATTTAATGCTGGAAATGGAACTCGGAGTTTTGAATACCATCCCTATTCGCAATCATCCCTGATGAGACAATTGGCTGAAAGAGGTTACACTAATTCAATGCCTGGTAGACATATTTTCCGAATAGATGAAAATATTATGTTGGGATCGTGCAACAAAGATATAGGTAAGGATGTGAGCTGCCTAAAGAATAAGAAAAAAACTAACCCATAAAAACCAAGTTTTTACAACCCTTTCACTTTAAATCAGGTTTTGTGTCTATACACGCGTCGGGCTAATTACTCATTAAAAAAACATTAAAATTTATAAAAATCCAAAATTATTCTATAATTATTAATTTTTTTAAATGACAATTTGTAAGATCATTTTCATCGTCGCCACGAGTCTGCCTGCAAAGTTTCAGCTCAATTTGATCACAGGAAAAGGGTTAAAAATCGATCCAAAGTTTTTTCGTCAGACAAGCAAGCAAGCGGACGCTACGAATTAAAAGAAAGGGAGTAAAAATGTTATATAAAAATTTTACAGTCTCCATATTCGAGGATTTTACTGTCAAAAGTTCCCAAATCTAGTTTTCATAAAATTCAAATACAGGGGCCGAATTCGAATTTAGGGAAGCAGAACTATAAGTTTTACAAACAAAACTGCCTAAATCCATCAAATTCCAAATCCGAAATCAGCTAATAAACTTACAGTCACCATTGAAACATATGTATCAGGTAATTGTTGTCTGTTAATTTCCAATAGTTCCCAAATCCACCGGTTTGAGATCAATGTATCATAAATTGATATTATATTTATAATTTGACAGTTACACTATGAAAATGTATTTTAAAAGATTCTTAGGCTGGTCGTAAAAACTTTTTTTATATATTTATCACTTGGTTGTATTGGTATCTATATTGATTCATAGTAATGCAGTAAAATCCCGTTAATTCGTACCCCAATAATTCAACATTTGCAATAATTCAAAAATTTTCAAACCCACAAGCCCCAAAATGTTAAATTCATAGCAGATTAACCCCGATAATTCGAAAACCCCGGTAATTCGTAATTAGAAATAATTTTTACAATGCATACACATAATTCAAATTCTTTTTAATTAAAAAAATCGAAATATTTTCAAAAAATATTTCAATTTTTTCCGCAGGTGATATGTCAAGATAAAGTATTTTAGTAATAGAAATGTCGCGATGTTTTTCAAAAAATTAATGGCTTTTTACACGAGTTATACGATTTTTGGCGAATTTTTCAAAATGATCCCGATTTTGGTTTCCTGCACCTTGAATTTAGAATTAACGGGGTTCCGCATAGTTCGAAATGCTTTTTTTGAGTCCCTTGAATTTCAAATTAAAGGTTCAATCGTAGTTTTTTAGAAGTCTACTTTGCTAAATCTACTCAATATTAAAAAAGAACTTACTAAAAATGGATAAAACTTTATGGAAATGATAGTCTCCTATCTCCTACTATTTGAAAATATACATGTAGCTATGTCAAACTGATACTAATATTATACATGATATACCGTAGATGGCTCCAATCTGCCCCTTGTCTTTGCTCCGGAGAGTGGTAACATGCTGGGTGGCACCATTGTAAACATCACTGGCCCTTGCTTCGCACCGTCTGACCGCATCAGTTGCCGGTTCGATATGGAAGATGTGGTCGGTGTCGTCGTGGACATTAACCGCGCCATTTGCTTACAGCCACTGCTCATGGCGGAAGGATATGTGAGGTTTGATGTCGCCATCAACAAGGAAAGTTACAAATGGAAGGGGAAATTCTTCGTTGGTATGTAACTGAAGTCTGGCTAAATTTACGAGAATGGTAACACGTCGGACCTATCTTATAATTTTTGTTTAATTTACAAAACACATTTCAAATCTATCAATTTTAAAGATAGCGCATGATTAAAATAATGTTTTTAGCATATAACTGCCCTGAATAGATATTTTTATCAATTCAACTCAATCAACTCGAGATATTTTTTTATCGTGTTCGATTAAAGATTATTTTTATGATTCACAATTGTTTGTTGATCAATTTATCATTACATCAGTACTTGGAAAAATTAAATTACAAACATAAATCAAGAGCATGAACTAGGTACATACTTATATCTGTGAGCGAAAGGAACAACTGAATGAGTCAATAAACTCGAGATATGTATGTAGAGTTGTTCTTTCTACATACATATCCAGCAAGAAAAAATTATATGAGTCATAAAATAAAGTAAAATGAGACTATTTTTTATTTGAAAAAGGATTAATTAATCGAGAAATTTGAGAATAAACAACATTATAGTCAACTTGGTTCAAAGTTCTTGTGCAAAAAACAAAACTACTGATGCAAAAATTAGATAAAAGTGATTTCGTAAACAGCTGAAATTCCCAAATTTTGTTTTGACTCATTCGGTTGATCCTTTTGCCCATTGATATATATATTCAAAGGTCAAAGTTATTGCGCCACATTTATCCAATATGTGTGGCTTTGCTTGTGTTGCAATTAATATTCAATTGCAATTATAATTAATAAAAAATTGGAATAAATATCAGGAAAAACTGAATGCTTTAGATCTTAATTCAATAATTTGTGTCCTATTGTAAAGACTAAAAAAACTGCTTATTTTGAATATTGCTGTAATTTGTAATTAACTTGTATTATATATAGATATATTACATTCAATTCAATAAGAAATAAATTGTAGAAAGTCCTGCCGCAGCTACAGAGCGCATTTTCTTCGAGACTGATGATGTCCACAAAAAAAATCCTTCCGAAATCAAAATTTCATGGAACGTATTTAATTTAACAAACAATTTGAATGCTGGCATTCAAATATCTCTTTGGGGATACAGAGAAACTGAAAATAAGCAGGAATTGCAAATTTATCGACATTTTGGAAGAAGGAGTCCAAAATAATGGAGAATACACAATTTCTCCTGGCAACTATCGACTGAGAGATAACAACCTGACGAATGACGTGCAATTGGGATTCATTCAAATCAATTTGACTAATTCTCAAGAGAGTCCCATTTCTCCGTAAGTTCAATTTTGTTTCCAAAAACAGATATCTTGTAAGGACATAAGGTAGGTACTACAGTAAAACCCCGTTAATTCGAACCCCGATAATTCGAAAACGCCATAATTCAAATTTTTAAAACCCACAACTCCCAAAATGTGAATATAAAAGTAAATTTTCCTCGATAATTCAAAAACCCTGATAATTCGAAATATTTATTAGCCCCTTAGGGCCACAAATAAATTTATTTTGCATAAATCGAAAATATTTTAATTTGTTACTGTTATAAAATATTGTTACTGAAATTGTTTATCTTCCACCGGTGGGTGTGAGCGATCATGTCATATTACTGGCTACCATGCAACTTTATAGCGGCAAAGAAATGCATGATGCTGAACAAAGGTATAAACATAATTTCTGGCGTGTGGACTTTGATAGAGTGAATGGTGTCCTAGCGAACCTTAACATACCCCATGGCTATTCCAGTGGGAATATAGATAACATGTGGGACAATTTCATGGAAATTTTTCATGACAATATAGAATCCTGTGCCCCACTTGTCTTAAATAAAAATCTTAAGTCAAAATGTAAACCGTGGATTTCCAAACAAATAGCTGATTTAACCAAGGAAAAAAGGAAACTTTGGAACATATATAAGAAGAATCTGAACCCGGGAGATTATAAGAAATACAGAGTGCTAAATAATAAAATAACTTCAGAAATAAGGAATTCTAGGAAAAGTTATGAACAATCAGTTGTTGATAAAGGTCCAAAGGCATTTTATAGTTACACTCGTAGACTGTTGGCATCAAGATCTACAGTACCAAGAGTCTTGCGTAATGATGAAGATGGCTCTATAGTTGTGGACCCCCAGTGTGTTGCTGATTTATTTGCTTCACAGTTTGTCAAATCATATGTAAAAGAACCAGGCGGAGCACTGCCGGCAATGGACTATCCCCAGCGTTCTGCCAATTCGATAACAACAGTTTCCATAACATCGGAACTTATTGAGAAACAGCTGAAAAATCTTAAGGAGGATGCAGCTCCTGGTCCTGATAATATTCCTTCTGTTGTACTGAAGCGTTGTGCTGGCCCCTTGAGCGCCATTATTGCCCCCATAATGCAAAAATCTCTTGATGAAGGAAAACTACCCGCGGATTGGAAGAGGGCAATAGTAACTCCCATTTATAAGAAGGGAGACAAATTGAATCCAGCCAACTACAGACCTATAAGCTTAACATCAGTTCTGTGTAAGGTAATGGAGAGAATTATCGCTGAGGACTTACGAAGATTTATGGAAGACAACGGCATTGTAGATTTGGATCAGCACGGATTTGTGCCTGGACGTTCCACTGTGACTAATCTTCTCACATGTCTAGAAAGGTGGTCCACTAGTTTTGATAGCCATGAACCTATAGACATATTTTATCTTGATTTTGAAAAGGCTTTTGACAGAGTCCCACTTAATAGATTAATCGCTAAGTTAGAACATCTAGGAATCCGTGGTTCACTACTTCAATGGATTAAGAGCTTTTTGACTGAGCGCTCCTTTGCTGTCCGAGTGGGTGACTCTCTATCTGCACCGCAAGTAGTTTTAAATGGAGTTCCACAGGGGAGTGTGCTGGGACCAATTCTCTTTATTTTATACATTTTGGATCTTCGTGCTGCTGTCCAGTCCACTGTGAGTTTCTTTGCTGATGACACAAAATATTTTGGTAACCCCCTTACTGACCATGAGGTGTTACAGAGAGACTTAAATCAATTATCGGAGTGGACAAAGCAGTGGCTCATATGTCTTAATGTTGACAAATGTTGTGTTCTCCATGTCGGCAAGAATAACCCAAATATTGAGTATACCTTAAACGAAAGCCTGATTAAGTCAGTGGTCTCGCAGAAGGATCTGGGTGTTACTATTACCAAGGACTTTAAATGGTGTGAGCACATAGCGAGTGTGGTTAAGAAGGCTAACTCTATTTTGTATTTAGTGAGAAGATCATTCCAACATCTGACAGTACCACTATTCACAACTATTTATAAGACGTATGTGAGGCCTCTCCTCGAATATGCCTCTCAGATCTGGAATCCATATTTTGTTAAAGATATAGTTTTACTGGAAAATGTTCAGAGACGAGCCACAAAATTGCCCTTGGGTCTTAAAAACCTGGAATATGCGGAAAGGCTGAGAGTATTGAAACTGCCCACTCTTCAGGAGCGACGAGCAAGAGGTGACCTCATCGAGACATTCAAGATTCTATCGGGCTACTACAATATTCCTAATATGACAGATATGTTTGCATTTAACACTAATGTGGGCCTTCGAGGACATCATCTGAAGTTGAACAAGTCTCGGTTCTCATGTAACCCAAGAAAGCATGCATTAAGCAATAGAGTGGTCAATATGTGGAACAGTTTGCCCGAGGATGTTGTGTCTGCAGCCAGTGTCAACCAATTTAAGAATAGGCTGGATATTCAAATGAGAGACAGTGATATGGGCCTATCAGCTTAAGCTGCCTGCCCATTATCAATAATAATAATAATAATAATAATAATTTGCATAAAATGAAAATTTTACGGAATTGAAAAAATATTTAGATTTTTTCGCAAGTGAGAAAAACAAATATGTCAATAGCTATTACTTTAGTAACAGAAATATCGCGATCTTTGTATTACCATAATGAATATTGTGTTTTCAAAATGATCTCTGAAATTTGTAAAAATATAGCCCTTTTTCACAAAATTAGTTAAGTTTAACGATTTTCGGCGAATTTACGCGTTTTTTTTTCATACCTAAGACTTTGAATTAACGAGGTTCTACTGTATAAAAGTTCTTTAATTCACTGCTTCTTCTCCTCCCACAAATGTTACTTATTTGAGAAACTATAATAGAGATCAAATGTAAAAAATCAGAAATATAATGAATATCACTTCACTAAAGAGTGAGTTGAAAACACGAATTTGGTATTTCCAGAAGTATTATCATCATCATCAATATTCCTTTTCACCTTCCTCTATTGGGTTGATGTCCGAGGTTCAGTTGTAGATTTTGTAATAATTTTTATGGGGCTAGATTATTAGCCACTCACCCACACCCTGTCAGGAGGACCAGGGTTTTCTGTTGGGGTTTTCCATCCTTTTGCTGGGGGTTCCGGTTTTATGGTGCCGGGGACTCGCCATTCATCCTCTCCTATCTGCTATGGCTGATGGTATTGCCAGTGGCCACATTGCCTGGGGCTCGCGGGATATTAGTGACCACACGAGGACGCTATGAGAATGATTATTGGTAGTATTGCTGGTGGAATGCAACTGTGGCACTTCACGGTATTTAAAAGACACATATTTTCCAAAAAAATATGCATCTCCGTGACCCTACCAAACTATGAGCCCCCCAGAAGTATTATGCTTGGTAAAAATTTTATATGATACACCCATTCTTCATTATTGTTAAAAAATACATATATAAAACAATGCTTTACCAAAAAATAAAAGTGAATATGAAAAA
The DNA here is from genome assembly GCA_016648135.1 of Agrypnia vestita. Taxonomy (NCBI): domain Eukaryota; kingdom Metazoa; phylum Arthropoda; class Insecta; order Trichoptera; family Phryganeidae; genus Agrypnia; species Agrypnia vestita. The sequence goes on from JADDOH010009351.1 coordinate 57,841, forward strand.
TATATCACACAAAACCACGCGGGGAGGCTGTCGTAAATAGTTAAGCCTTGGTAGCTACTTAATACTTTTGTTTTCAGAGCTTTTTGGAGTAAACCGATCCCATTGGGATGGTACTTTGATCCTCAATGGGAGCGCTCTGTTGGCAGCGAATGGCCTAAACAGATGTGCAACATCTGGCTGTCGAGTGATCGCTACTCCAAAAACATTGCTG
>JADDOH010009352.1:0-83442 GCA_016648135.1 Agrypnia vestita
GGCCGGAGACCAAAGTTGATAATGAAGACTTGAAGGCTATTGTGGAAGCGGATCCATCGCAAACCACATCCGAGTTAGCTGCAGGCTGCTGTGTTAGTGATAAAACTGCTTTAATCCACTTGAAGCAAATTGGTAAGGTGAAAAAGCTTGAAAGGTGGGTACCTCACGAATTGAGTGAAGCAAATCAACAAACGCGCGGTGACTGCTGCGTTGCATTACTCAACCGGCACAATAATGAAGGGATTTTAAATCGAATCATTACCTGTAATGAAAAGTGGATCTTGTACGATAATCGGAAGCGCTCATCGCAGTGGCTGAACCCTGCCGAACCAGGCAAACCATGCCTCAAGCGAAAATTGACTCCAAAAAAGTTACTTGTGAGCGTTTGGTGGACTAGTGCTGGTGTCGTTCACTACAGCTTTCTTAAATCTGGCCAGACGATTACGGCAGATGTCTATTGTCAGCAACTGCAAACCATGATGTAAAAGCTAGCTGCTAAACAACCGAGGCTGGTTAATCGCTCTAGGCCACTGCTGCTTCATGATAACGCTAGACCACACACTGCACAACATACGGCTACCAAATTAGAGGAGCTTCAATTGGAATGTCTAAGACATCCACCGTACTCTCCGGACCTTGCTCCAACAGATTACCATTTTTTTCGAAATTTGGATAACTTCTTGCAAAGGAAAAAATTCAACTCCGATGGGACAGTCCAAACCGCCTTCAAAGATTTTATTGATTCCCGTCCGAATGGTTTTTTTAGTAAAGGGATCGATGAACTACCTATGAGATGGCAAAAGTGCATAGATAGCAATGGTACATACTTTGATTAAATAAATATATTATAATAAAAAAAAATCGGCTTTATGTTCCTCCCATACTAAACGCCAATTTCATATGTAAAGACCTAATATTTTATTTTACTAACAACACACATAAGAAAGAGTTATTGTATTTCGATAATAACATGATTTAGTCTTCGTATTGTTATGTTAATATTTTGATGTAATCTTATTTTAACACGCCACCTGTCGTCTGAATACATATTTTAATTAATCCTTCAACTTTTCAGCATAAAAATATGTAATCTTAAATGTATAATATTTATTGAAAAAGAATTTAATTTCGAATTAAAAAAAACTGTATAAAAACAGCTTTACTGGATATCCGCGATTATATAATATAAAATGCATCGGTTATCTTAGAGAACAGGTACATGTCCATATACATAATATAATAACATAGCGTATCAATAATGATGCTGGGACGCGAGATTCATTAGTTGATGATAATATGAAACTCTATATGAAATTCGTGAGAATAAACTTCATTATTACCAGTTTTTTTAATTTGATCGAATGAATATAATAAACCAGTAATGGGTGATTTTCTTCATTAAATTTAATCAGTTTATTGTTTGAGATACTTAGAAACAAAAATACCGCTATGTATTTTAGAGAAATATATTGTCAGTTTTAGGAGATATTTATTTTATGATTTATTTTTTTAAACTGATTATAAAAGAACGGAAAAATTCGTTTCATGGGCATGTTCATACAAAATTACCGAAATATTTCCTTAATCAAATATATTTTAATATGTGGAAGGAAAACCGTATTTAAAAAATCTGTGTAAATCAGCTGGTGAAATTGGTTTACATAAAAATTAAATTCATTAAACAAACCCATTATTTTTAATTGAATAATTTTCTCTCAAAAACATTAGATTCGAGAAGTCCGCCGATTTATTTCCGATGTCTTTATGTCTGAATATTCTCATACAATAAAGCATCAATCTTTCTTTTATTTAATGACGGTTGGTATTTTTAACCTGTCAAATCAATTACTACCTGTTTAAGTGCTTGGACGCTGTTCGAACATTTGAATTTGAACTTTAAGAGCCTTCTGCTGTATTGACGCTTCTGTTACGGTATTACTTGACTTGTCAAAAAATGTCCTTAGGTTTTCACGGCCGTTCAGAATCTTCTGTGTATAGTTTTCTGGGATATTCTGCCGTGTGTGTGTGACCTCTCTGGCCAACGTTTCGGATCCCATTGCAGGGTCCATCATCAGGGCTGATGTGATGAGTGAGTGTTGAAGTGTAGGTTAAGTATTACCTTGCAATACCGTACCGAAGTCAGGGTGTCTCCAAGTTTGTGTTATATATGTTAAATACTGGATTGCAGTACCGTGTCGAAAGACACACACCTTCCTTTAACAACTTTAGATAATATCTAAAGCAATATTCGTCAAATCAACAATCATAAAAAATAACTTTTTTTGTATTATATTTATTTGTTATTTTTACATAAATTAATATAATTTAATATTTGGAATAAGGAAATAATTTATTATACTCTCTCTATGAGAGTCAAAGATTCAAGTATAGAGAAAAAGTATTGCAGGTGTAAAATTATAAATATGCACTAATTGAAGTAGTAAAAATACAATTGAATATATAACAAAGAAATATTATATTAGTAAGAATTAGTAGTAGCCTTAAATTCTGTGTTTATTTGATGATAATATTGGGGTGGAAGGTGCAACAGGTGTTGTGAACTGAAATTTTCAAATAGTTTCATCTTTTGAAAATGTCAGTTTTCATCTCTAAATCTCGTAAATCGAAAATCGCTTCTTATATAAAATGTATTTTTTTTTAATTATCATTTATAGAAATTAACTTTGTATACGCCACTTTTTTATTGAAAAAATTCACCATGTTTCAAAGCCAATGGCTTCTTCATCAGGATAACAAATAAATGAAATGATAAAGAAACCATTGGCTTTGAAACATGTTAAATTTTTTTCAATAAAAAAGTGGTGTATACAAAGTTAATTTCTATAAATTATAATTATAATGTCACCACAAAATTATTTTGCTGTGTCTGAAGAAGAAAATATATTTTTTTAATTTTGATTTATTTTTTTTTTTGTATAGGTACCTATATTTATTATTTTTGGTATCATGAATTCTTTATACAGTTGGGCATTTGGGTAGTCATTTTTTTCTCTATAATTGTTTTAATTATCATTATTTGGGTAGTTTCTAATTTTGATGTAGTGGTTTTATTTGCCCCTCTCCATCTTGTGACAAAATTTGGGCCCAAGCCTTTAATTATTGTAGTTATATTATTTACCAAAAAGTAAATATTTCTGGTAATGATATTAGATACTTTCGTTTTGAGAGAGGTTATTTAATCATTGGTGACAGATTTTAAAGGCTCAACACCCGATTAGAAGTATCACAAAAACATTTCGCAAATTTTCCTGAGGACAATCAGTGCAATTAGTTAAGGGATAACCCGAGGGTTTTATAAAAGTAGATATATAAGACAAGAAGTTTTTAATATTAGAGAGAATGTTTTTTCAATACCTTTAATAAAACAAAGAAACTTTCATAAACTTAAATTTTTCGAGAACAGTGCTTTGAGATATTTTTAAAGCTTTCGCGAAACATACCAAATGTTCTGTAGTCGGAGTAAGAATTATATTTTTTGTTAAAGATTTATATTTGTTTTTATTTAATTTGGTGAGGACTGTAGAGAACCAGATTCGGAAATTGTCTGTTACTATTATCTTTATAAATTATCTTGTTACTTGCTACAACCCGTCTAAAATGACGAAATATTTATGTTTGAATTTCAGATTTACAAAATAGTTATTTTTATTTCCTAGTGATATACGAATCAAAACACACAATTCTCTCACATATCGCTATTTTTTATATTGAATTTGATTTAAATTTGTATTTTTTTTTTATTTTAATTTATTTAATAACTCAATTTTTTTTATATTCTATTTAATTCGTTTCACTTTCTCAGAAAAACAAAATTTAAGAAAAATAATATTTTTTTGTGTTAGAGTATAGATAGCGTCATCTGGTAGCGGTTACTTAATGATATTGTTACATACTGGTATACATATTTATGACTATTTATGATAGAATTATGATTTTTTATATTTTGGCTTTTTACACATCCTTATTTTATAGCTCATCAAGATTTGGGCCATCTTGTAACCCTAATAACGAACATTGTTATATAAAGAATTAAGAATAGTTTACATGTTTGCAGTAAGTAAATTTATTTAACTTTTTCATAATATTGCATCGATTTTCACGCGCGAACCGCTTTTTTTCAAATAATACTCGTATTACGGGATGTTATCTCAAGATCTCATCCTTAGATTACGAATGCGAATGGCCATTTGATATGTATCCTCGGTAATATTTTATTGAATGATAACATGGACATTGCCGAAAAAATTATGAAGCGACTTGAAGCGTCTGAGATTTGAATCTACAGAAGAACATTCAAAATAAACTGGATGGATAGAATTACAAATGTAGATGTTATCGTTCGGATGAATAAAAAATAAAGTATTACAAAAATTAAAATCAAAAATATTCAATATCTCGGACATGTCATAAGATATCCAGAAAAGTATCAGATTTATCTCCTCAAAAAGCAGAAAGCAGTGAGGGACAACCTGATGGCAGGAGAACAATTTACATAATATAAATCAGAAATATTGAAAAAAGTGCAAACTTTGATGTCGTTTGTCTCCGTATCTGTAAAAAATTACATTTCGCGCAAAATGTAATTTTTTAAAAAAAAATTAGGATACAATTAGGCGTAGTAGTGTCCGTTTTTTTCCTTTGTTTAATTTTAAAATACGCGCTAAAAGCAAAATAAATCGGTTATGCTTCATTGGAAAGAAAACTTCTGCTCTACAAGATATTGTTTTGTTTTACATTACATTCATAATCTGTATAAAACAAATCGGTTAAGGTAAATAGAGGGCGTCCGCTAAAGAGCTGGCACGATCAGATACTACAAGTATTTGAGGATGGCCCCGTTAAAAGCCGCAACAACCGTAGAACTTGTATGAGAAGATGTATGAATGTGGCCGAAGCAAAAGTGGTGTGCCAGGATAGAAGAGTGTGGCGTTTAATCCTCTCTGACTACCCCTGCGGGTAAACGGCGTGATGCTTAGTTAGTTGGTTAGTTTTTAAAGGTTATGGTTCATTCGAAAGGAAACCTTCTGCTGTAGAAAACATTATATTGTTTTGCATTGTGTTACATTTATTTAATTACAAGCCTTCAATATGAAGAGTTAAGTACTGACTTATTTGTCTTATTTTTTTTTGTATCCGCTTGTCGTATTCAATCAGAAAAAAAGGGACACAACTTATATTAAAAACCAAAAAATATGTACACAGTACACATGCAGGTATTACATGTATTACAATAGATATGTAGCTATACATGTGCTTAGTATTATTCAAACTATGCTAAGCCTAGTGTTATAATAAAACAGAATTGACTTCTCGGTATCTATAACAATACTTACACTATTAAAAAAAATTTAAGCGAGTCTTACAGTAGTCGCAAATGATGTGTAGCATCTTTTCTCAGTAACGTCCAAACTACTCACAACAGTTTGTATAAGTCGGTAAAGAAGTCTGTGATTCGAGCAAGTTTGGACCAGTCGGTAAGGAAGTCTGTGACTTCCCATGAATCGAGCGTAAAGATTCTACACATAAAAAATTTCAAAATAATTGATTTATTCATATTCGCAGAGAAATCATTCGAATCGTGTGAAAAAACCCAAAAAATTGGTTCCGAACCCAAAAGATAGATAGGTACTATCAAACATTCATGTGAGTATATATCGCATAAAACAGTATTATATTTGAAAAGTATCTATAAGGCAAATGAACCATTTTAGAACCATTTTTTAATCAGAATTGAATAAAATATATGTTATGTAGAATATTTTTTTCAGAAGCAAATTTATCCAGAGATATTAGAAATCTTAATTCAACAAATCACTAATTTCTCGAATTTGTCATTTTCTTCTGACGCCTTTATCAAAGTTGAATCTGCCGAATAATATTAATAAATTCAAAATTGGAAAAAAAATTCATCCCCACTTCTTGTTACGCTTTTCCGTCGTCACATTCACGAAATTAGTCCTATTAACCGAGAGTAAATTAATTGATTAAAATCAATTAAAATATTAAAAGTGATTAAATTTTCATTTTATGACAACAGTGCGAGGGTTTTACCTCATTTTCACTACCATTTACATCGCCAAACGGTTTTATTACAGTAAAAAAATTGCATGTATCACCAAAAATGTTTTCACCTCTAGATATTTGGTCTCTCGCTTTATCTGCCAATTACCAAAATAAAATTATATTTTTGCTAAATTATTTGTTGATGCTGCGATAAAGTTACCTTCTGAACGAGGCAGAAAGCAACCAGCAATCTAAACATAAATTTTAGTAGCCATTTGAATAATCAAATGAGAAAAATATTATTGCAAAAATTTGATTTATGTTAACAAATAGCGAAATTGATTGTTGTTGTCAACTTAGGCGAGTTTGCAATTGTCACGTGATTTCATATGACAGGCAATTGTTTTGTCATGTTGTAACGCTTATAGATTTATAGTTTCTGATACGATCTGCAGTGAACACGTGTTATGTTTCACAACAATATATGCGAGAGGACATTATACTGAAGCCATTATATTTATAAAATCCTTGAGAGATCTGCGAAGAAAATTAATGATTATATCAAACTAACCGTTTTTGTGTACGTGGGAATCTAAACGTTTAGTAAAATAAATGACAGTTGAATTGAAATTTGCAACAGCCTTTTTATGTATTTGACTTCTCAAATATTTATTAACATAATGGTAGTTTATAAGAAATTCAGGAAAAAATGTTGAGTCGTTAATATTAGTGTCTCACGATAGGTAGTCGATAATAATAATTTAAATAAACATATACGTATTATATTATCATATACTGAATAACTATTTCAAAATAAAGAAAAGTAGGTACCTAGTTTTAATGTTATTATTTTGATGTAACTGTTCATTAAGTTTTATTTTATTCAGAAAAATGTATAATAACATTTTCCTATCAAATTTTATTTTTTTAAATCAATTCATAACTTTTTTTAAAATATAGATTTTTTTGTAAAATTTAATAATTATTTATTAAAAACAAATACAAAAAATGTTATGGAAATTTGTATTGTGTGATTTTTTAAGAGTGTGTCGGTTTATTATGCAATTAAAAGTGACTTTAATTGCATAATAAGTAATTTTTCTTATACATATTAATATTCAACAAAAAATTTAATTTGCGTTCAAACATTCAATCATTTTAATATATTTCTTGAAATAAGTTTGTAAAAACAAAATACTTTAAATAGATACTTATGAATGAAAAAAAGATACAGATAAGATTTATTCTATTTAAAACGAATTAATAAAAACATTTTTATTATGTTCTATTGAGATAGTTAAAATTACGATATCTCCCAGGCAAACGATATCTTAAAAAAATATTTGGAGCTTCTTTATATTTTCAATACTCATATCGCTATGAAGTTAGAAAACTTCTTATGATCATTGAATAAAATCATGTTTTTCCTTACAAGACAAATAAATTATGTAAATCGACATTCGATGTGCGGAGCCTTTTATTCCTTATATATTATGTTTAAAATATATTTTCAATAGGTATTAACAATAGTATATTTAAATTTTATTTCTAATATACAGTCTTTCTAATTTTTTAACTTAAAAAAAACTGTACAGGTAGTTGTTTCAGAACAGACATTGTCTTGTGAAGCTACCTTCATTTATGCGTATAAAATTACACGAAATAAATAATTAAAATTCAGGCTACATTAAAAAAACATGATGTAATCAGGTAGGTATTCTAAAAAGAATATACCTATGTTTATTGGTTCTGTTTCATACAACATTCATAATAGAAATTCTCTTGTTAACTTTCTCAAGTCAGGAGGTCAAAAGAACTATCACTTGGAAAAATATATAAAAGATTCCCGTTGACTGCCTTACAAGGCTTCGTGTGTGAGAAGAATTTTATGAAATCAAAGGTGTGGCGCGTAGTAGAATAAAAAAATAATTTAAAATAAAAGTAGGCAGAAAACATATTCGACTTATTAAATAGAAAATACCTTGTATAATCCACAATTTTGTTAAATTATCAATATGTTTCGAAGCCAATGGTACCGTCATCAAAAATTAAAAATCGATGTATGGATATTAACAAAATCAAAAATAAATACCTATATAAGAGATGAATAACTAATTTAGAACTAATTTGAAAACAACTAAATTGTTAAATTGTTTGTTTACAAAACAGACCTGCTGATTTATATTATTTAATTTGCCATTAACACTTTTTATAATTTTTTAAAATGTCTACTTTATTTAAGTGTAATATTTATTAATTGATATGGCAGTTACCTTGTAGTGCAACATGATTATTTTGACTTTAACTAAATTTTACTTTGTAATACACACACGGTGAGTTTCGAGAGGAGCAGTCCCTCTCGTGATTAGGTGTCATTTATAAGAGTTTTCGACCCGCTAAATCATTCCGTTTATAAACTGAATTGTTATGACTATTCGGCAATTTTATTTAGGTAAAATGGCACGTAATTTTTATGTTAAGAGTAAAATAACATTTAAGATATCTCAATAACAATAATTTCTCTGAATTTGCGATCCATCTTTTGGAAACAGGCCACCCATTTAAAAAAGAAAGCGGTATTGAGATTCTCCATATTAATAATAGAGGACTTAGACTGAATAATATTAGAAATCAATAAATGCCCGAACACTAAAGTCAATATAATTAACAACCTATTAAATTGAATGAATCGCCCATTATTTGATATACTCCCCATTTCAATGTCTACTTGTTAATTACCTCTGCCATAACTGTAGCGACCCCGTTCAAAAATAAATTTGATTACTAAAATAAATAATGAATAGTTAGTATGCGTCCGTCCTGACGAAGATACAGTGGTATCGGAACGGGTAGACATAGAGTTACTCCAAGTGGTTAATACAAAATTTTAATTTATTAAAATTAATCATTATATCCAACCAATTTAACGCTATAAACATCAAAAATATAAAAATATATCAGCTACTGAAGTACCTACACAGCTTATTGCTTAAATATTAATTAGTTTAAAAATGTTATTATCAAATTGAAAATTGTTTTGTTTTAAAACATTTAGAAAAATCATATTCATTCATTCTAAAAGCATTTTATTTACTTTTTATGATACATAAAATCCTAACTCCTAAAGTACTATACACATTTTCTTAGTATTACTTTAGACGGCTCTGTAAAAAATGAAATGAAATAAAATTATTTCATTTCATTTTTGTATTGTGTTAGCGAAAAAAACTGTAAATTGATTCAAAACTGACTATTAGCTATCAAACACATAACTCACGAGCTGCCTCCTTCAAATCTATTGTTTTATAATCATGGAATTAATGTCCAGTAAACTTATTTACGTGCAATGAAAACAAAAATACAGCTAAAACTAAATGGATGCCCATTTTCTAATTACACAGATTCTTATAATACATATTATGACCTGTTATTAACATTATTTATAACAGGAAGTACTCATTGCTGTACTATTCTATTTCATGAATATTTTATTTATAGACTTCTCTTTAAAAACTTCATACGGGTTATTTAAATGTATGCAATTAAGAAAAATTACATCATCATCAAAGGGACGTTATCATCCAGGGATCAAATTAATATATTTAAATATGTTATCACAAAGACCATTTAATATTAAGAACCCGGTGATCTAAATCAAGTTTTATTAAATCAATGGAAGTTTTCAATCTCCTGGGTTATTGGGGTCCGAACGGTTGGTATTCTGCAGTGTACTTCTGGTAGTCTGCAGGAAGTAGGCCTGTGAAATGCTGCAAAATGCCAAACCATCAAATTCGACTTCCTAGCGTCCCCGAGAGGTCTTCAGATCCCTCGGTTTTCTTGCAATGTGTTATCTATTTGAGCCATCAGGAAAGCACGAAGGTAATCTTCAGCGTCTTAAAGGGGGAGCAAACCAACTAAGGGAAGGATATCTCTGACAGAAAAACCCTGGTCCTCGAGATGCGGTCAACAAACTCTCGCTATGCAACAGAGTATGAAATCTGAAATAATATTGACCTGGCAAGCTCAAACTATTATATGAAAAGGCTGAATAAGTCTTCAATGCTTGTCAATGCTAGTTTATAATATAAATTAATTACAAAGTATCTTGAAGACGATACGTATAAACACCGAATTCATCGAAACATAAACATGCAACATCCGAAGAACATCACCCGACATCACATACTGAAGCTAACTAATAAATATGGTCAAAGGACATTAAAATATATAAGTAATAAATTTCCACACATTTTTATAAAAGACGATATTTAGAAAGGCGTAAAAGAAAAATAAATGGAATTACCAATTAAAAAGAAAGATTTATAATGATCAAGTGAGGTAAAATCTTTGTAAAGTTTATATTAATTATTATGGTCATAAAATTTTCTGTTCCTATATACCTATAAACTTTTGTTACTTAGGAATAAATTTACCTCATTACCAAAAAAACAACGACTGATAAGCCGGACCCTTGGATGAGTGGGTTTTTCTTTTGCAAAAAATTATGTTGTAAATTATTAATTATTTAAATAAATTTTAAAAAAGGATCATACCACGCGATGATGATGATGTTCTAAATTATTAGTCTCCAATGCAATAGGTTCTACTGTGAGTACTTTCAATAATAAAATATTATTCTAAATAACCACAAAGTATCGATTAATGTTGTATCAAGTATGTTTTCGGTTTCATTTACTTCATCCATGTATCAAACATAATGTCTCGCTTTTAATACATGTACACGACTACCATGTCAAGTAACTGAGTGTAATCGTTTCTTGTTCATAAAAAACACATTAAAAATATTCTATGTACATCTTCAGCGCACACCTTAGTAAAAAGTATTATTTAATATGGAGGCGGCTTAGCTTATTGTATGATAATTTAGTAAGCGAGGTATGCATAATATTACAGGTAAGACACTGTCTAGCGTCTCCCCTCCCCCTTCTCCCCCGCAGCGTGACGAGTGAGGAGTCTCTCTGCAGTGGCAGATTTCTAAGAAGACACTCTGATAATATTCCAATCATAGACAACAGCTCATGACTTGGTATTCTACTGACGGACATTTTCTTGTTTAATCGTATTCATTTGATGGTACACAATCGTCGATTCTTTGAATAATTTATCGATGATTTCGAGGAATATCTTAACGTCATATAAAGCTCAGTATTATACACATACGTCACAGGATTTTATCACAGGATTTTTTCGGTTTGATCAAGACGCTATATGATGCTCTTCTAGTGACCGAGATAACCCATATATTATCATAATCTGTCATATAATAATAAAAAATTTAAGGACAATTTTGAATTATTTTTTTGAGGTAACGTTCGCACGCAGAAATTTTTTTTTACTGACATTATTTACGGCGTACAATGGTTCATATTTTTCATCAATCATATTTAATGGTATAAGTGGCATTACTGCTCTTAAAAAACTAATGTGTAATATCAAGCTAGGTATATGTGACCTTAATTTTGTTATTCATTTAATGTTATTTGCCTTGTCTGTTAAAAATGATGATTTCTCTTAGCATTACGCAGAGTTATGTTTTTAGAAGTTGTTAGTTCAATTCTCGTCCCATAAAACTAACACGTTAGTCTTATTTTACAAATGTTTAGCCTTATTTAAAAAGTAAGATAAATACTGTAGTAACGCATTCTGTGTACGTTTGCACCAAAATAAATTTGGATAAAAATATATGCCTTTTAAACAAAGAAGAGTGTAAACATTTATTTTTTAATAATAAATTAATTTACTGTAAAGGAAATCTTAATACATATTATATACAAATAATAAGATTATTTAATATTAAAACTTCAATGTAGATAAATATTATCTACTCTTTAGAAGCGATCTCTTGTGTTTAAAAGAGTAACATGCGGAAATTATTAAATTTTTATTTTTTACGTTTTTATTATTTTTTTTTCAAAAAAAAAGTAATGCTGCTCTTTGTAGGTATTTTTCATCTATAATTTTTCTGATACTATCCGGCATGCTTTTAAAGATTTTTTTTCTTAGATGTGTACAATTTTTTGTCAATAAAACGTGTTTTTGTCTAGTCCGATTTTCAGTTACTAAACTTGCGTGTCTTTCTTTAATTATTTGTACTATTTTATTTCTCTGAACTAGATCAATAAAGTATAACACGCGCGTGCATATTGCGTACGATTTAATAGAGACATCTGCCATCAAAATAATTTTTATTCTATTTTTCGACAATTTACTGTCGTTACAGTGGGTACTCTAGATACATCATCTACACGTGTTTTTTATCTATCTTGTGGTATTTAAATTTTATCAAAATCTGATAAATGTCGAAGACAAATTGGTGGCAAGATTCATTTAGAGTTGCGGCAAATCCCTTAATATCAAATGGACAAAAGAGCGTCGTTTGAGATCTAATTAAATTATTTTTTCTGTTCAAGATATACTGTAGAATCAGTTGATCGTCATATAAGTGGTATCTTTCATAATATTGTACATTTTGATAATATAAGGTCAAAAATTGAATAAAAACAAAAATCATGGATGTCAATTACCTCGCGTGCAGTGCGCACTCGCGCCGGCTTGAGCGAGGTCCACAATTTAAACTGTCTTCGCCATCTATAATTCAAGTTTTACAACCGGTCCAAACTAACCAATTCGCCCTCTTGGCGTTTCTCCGTAGGGGTAAGCAAAGACTGTTAAGTGCGAAAATGTTGTTACCTTATTATGCACTTTCATGCACGCTCGTCGAATGTTATGAAGCCCTCCGATATCTGATCAATGAGATCTTTTTCAGTCGCCCTATTTTCTTGTTGCATTCAATACCTGGAGTATCAATAAAAGATTTGAGAAAAATTGGTAGCCTGGGTATTACGGACATAAACAGTAAGCTAGAAGAACGACCGCTGAGAGACCACATAAAGAGACCATATGGTAAAGCAGACAATGTTTGTAGAGCTTCATTAACAGTCATTCAGAAGAAGACCAAACCAAACTTGATGATTATGACTCCTAAATCCTGCAGAGAAATGGCCTAGATTATGAAAACAGCCTGAGACGAGAAGAACCGACCTCAACAGCCTACTAAAGCAATGAGTTGGGACAGTGCCAGATAGAAGAAAGAAGACCTGGTGATCTGTAGGTATCCAGCGCACTAATGAATTCATCACAGGTGTGCAGTGAGAACAAGAGCATGACTTTTTTCTAAGCATATATTTTGAAAATAAACCGAAATTAGAGACCTGTCTAGTAATATTCCTATCACAAAAATTAATATATTATTTAGATTTTAATAGTTCCTAATATTCTGCAAGATAAATATTTTATTTCTTTTTTTTTCTTAATATATGTTTAAATAAAAGTCATACTTCTTGTTCGCACTTCACGACCCTAGATTTCACCTACAGATAAAATGGACCACCTAGGTAATTAATAACAATAGCTCTTTTGGCATATTTGATGCTCTTACACTCTACATATAAAAAAACAAATCTACTCATTTTCTATTTTATAATTTGCCTACATACTTAAATCTATTATTAATCTATTCTTAAACTATTACTATCTATTCCGAGTAGATTTTTGGTGTCATGGTCATGTCGCTCGCCTAGTGATCTGGTGGTCGGTGGTTCGAGCCTCATTCCAGGACACCATCAAGTTCGTCCTATTTTCATAGCACAAGCGTTTAGCTTATTTTTTGAATATTAAGAATATTAATGCGACATGCATTCCGTGTTCGCATCTCTGTTTAAAAAAAAATTGTTTTATATTTATCTTGTCGATATTATTACTTTTTTTATCATTTTCATCTTATGTACTTATTAGTTTTTGTATTTAAACTATTGATATTCTTTATTTATTTATAATCTTCTTCTCATGTATCCAAATAGCTATGCTATTTTCTTTGTGTTTCGAATTATATAAAAGCCTTTTTCAGGGCATGTATTATTTAATAAATAAATAAATACTTCCTGTCCTCTCATTACCCACACGTTCCACATTTCTAAACCATTTTAGCGACCGCTTCTTATTTCTGTCGACTATGGCGAACAACCCGATCTGCATGGCTATTTCTATCATTACCGGATTCAGTATTATAAAATTATTGAATGTTATAAATATCTGTTCTATTAGCAGTGACCTGGCAATGGGGTAGAAGAAATTAATTTTACTGGCAGACCTGTCAGCCATTGCTGATTGCGCAGATTGTACACGTCGCGCGTTATAACTGAAATGGCAGTTACTGCAGGCCGATCACAGCGGCGCGTACAACGCTGCTCACAGGTACAAGGAATACCGTGTGGAAGTCAACATGGTTACCAGTATTCCGGGTATTGGCGAATAACACATATTATTTAACAGTGTCATTTATAGATATTTAATACCTCAAAGCAATAATAATAAATAATATTTATATGTGTATGTTCTGATAACACAATTACAGGATTTATCCACAGAGGGATGATTATTTAATTAAGATAAATTATAGAAGTCCCACAGAGATGATGCTATGAATATGAGAAACGTCTTTTAATCTTTCTAGTATTTTTATACGGTGGCCCAAGGCTTACAACCTTATGAGCTGGCTTAAGTGATCACACTACACAATGCAAAGTTCACCAATTCCATTCAAAGAACATGCAAACTTTATCAAATTTTCTAAAGTTGTATATAAGTTCCAAATTTAATTATGTTATATATTTGAAAGGACTATTCTACAGACATCTGTAGCTTCTATTAGTAGCTTCGAAAATTTATGTATATTATTTCATGAAAAAAACTACCTAGCTAGTTGTACGATAGGTCGTAATCCCTATGAATACCCAAAAAGACTTCCATATCTACTTACCCATATAAAAATAGCCTCATCTCTATGAGACATCTATAATATATCTTGATTAAATGTATGCTTATATATCCAATTATGCAACCATTCTACTGTATGACACATAGCAAGCCACGTATGGTCCAAATGTTAGTAGTAACTTAACTTCACTTTCATGTTATCATTACTTTAAATGTCCGAAAGTTTAATTGAAATATGTTCTATATTACCATCGTGTAATAAATCCAATAATATTATGTCTGCCCTTAAAACAAACAAATAAAATGGCAACCATATCACATTTATAAACAAGTTAGCCACTGGCTGAGTAATGTTGATGGCTGTCTTTCACTCACTGTCGTTGTCCGCGCGTGTCCGATTGACGTACTTTCATTATATTTTTATTTTATTTATTATCATGTCATGAATTTCCACTTAAAATGATACTATGGGGATCACCTTCAGAAAATTAAAGATTAAACATAATAATTTCGTTGTCTGTCCGTCTGTCCGTCTGTCCGTCTGTCCGTCTGTCCGTCTGTCCGTCTGTCCGTCTGTCCGTCTGTCCGTCTGTCCGTCTGTCCGTCTGTCCGTCTGTCCGTCTGTCCGTCTGTCCGTCTGTCCGTCTGTCCGTCTGTCCGTCTGTCCGTCTGTCCGTCTGTCCGTCTGTCCGTCTGTCCGTCTGTCTGTTTGTCCACAACTTCGTGTAACGTAGTAATTTCGTTCGAATTCACGCCTGAAAAAACTAATTAAATTGCCGGAGATAGGGTTTGAACCCCGGGAAAACACGAACCGGCCGCTTAACGGTTACTTACATAGATAGTATTATAACAAATCAGTTACTTAAATAATATGAATAATTATTACTTATATTAGAATAATAAGGTGATCGTGAATATACAGGTTTCTCCAGGTAGGTAACTAAACAAATGGAATTATATTCACAACAAACATTTTCTGATGGTTTTGAACAGAAATGACTTGGCTGACGAAAATATTCTTAACCTCGGATGAGATTGTGAGTTCCAACGATGGAAGAAGATGATAAATTGAAACAGCAGGTAGCAATTCACACTTATTAATTTAGTGAGACGTTTCATATTGTGAAACTTTGAAGCAGAAAATAATGGATGCAGATCCATTTAATGAAGAGCGTGCAATGAAAGAGCGCAGAGAAATAGAAGTTTCAATTCTCTGCTAGAAAGTAACGAGAGATGATGGAGAAAAATGTATTTTAAAATACTGTGTAAAATAATGATTTATTCCATTAATATTTTTATGTACATAAAAGTAGTAAGTAAAAGTATTTAGTATACTTTTGTAATTAAAAAAATGCGTGTCATTTACTAGTTACTCGCCTTATTGATTTTATATCGCAGCATTTGCATATGTCTCATGCAAATAAGATTTTGATTATTATGGTTTGTAACGAAACTCTCTATAGCAAAAAGCTAAAGCGATTCTGAAAAAATAAGCAAAAGCGATCCTGAAAGCTACTAGGAAGTATACGAAGGCAGGGAGGACCCTGAATCACCAAGCATTCAGTCAGATTTGGAAAGGGCCAAGCTACTATTGAAAATCTCTCTTGGAACATTTTCATAATGCTCCTAGGACAGATTAAGATGTTCCCTGAATAATAAAAGATAAGGTACAAGTAGAATTTTTTTTTACCGATAGATGGCATTTATTGGACAAAAGACTTTTAATTGGTTGATACATACACACATAGTACATTTAAATATAGGATTATATTATTATTAAATGTATTAAATGTATGTAGCAAGCTCTCGCCTAGTGCAGAAATATATATATGGGGTTACAACATCTTTAAATTTTCAATAAATCATTTTTTACTTTACCTTAGAGCTTGCGGTTCGATGAATAAATTGAGTCATCACTCATTTGAAAATTCCAAAAGTTTTAGCAATTTGTAGCAAGCTTGGTAGTTGAATTTATAAATGAATTTCATTATCATATACAACTTTAAAAATTTTATAACGTGTGGGTGTTCTTACGATGGAATCGGTGGACGTTGCATTGTGTAAAGTGATCACTTAAGTCAGCTCATGCAGGTCATAAGCCCTGGGCTACTCTATAAAGCCTTCCATACATGTTTCACTTATACATAGCTTCATCTCTGTGAGACTCCTATAATTTATCTCAATTAATAATTATCCATCCGCGGCAAAATCTCGTAATTGTGTTCTCAGGATATAAAATATTTTCTTAAATAGAGATGCGTACACATCAATATTCTTTCGGTTTACCAACTTGAACAGACCGTTCAGTGCGAAGTGAGTCGCGGACGACGTCCAAGTGGATCAAGTCGAGGGTCGCGAAGCGAGCGAAGTAATTGGGCGAATATTTACCCAAGTGGCGAAATAAATAAATGCGATAAATTCTACGTGCGATAATTGAATATTCTACATATACGAGTGATATATTATAAAATAGTGATTTTGTCATTTAAATTTTACACCACGAAGTAGGTACGTGCCAAATCTTTCGATGATATTACTGTTCGGAGTTTATCTAAGGAAAGGTATTTTTGCTTTCTACGTATTTTTTTAAAACAATAATTTTCAATAATATGTAGGTACATATATATATATATACAAGTTGTACAACGCTTGTTCTATGAATATAGGACTAACTTGCTGGTCTCCCGGAATAGAGCTCGAATCACCGATCACTCAATCGTCTATGGTGAGTGTTTTAACCACTAGACGACTAGCTACTATTTAATTTCTTAGTCCCTTGGATTTTGTTGTTGAGAGTAATGATGCATTTCATTAACATGGGCGTTGGCTCAACGAATTGGAGCTCTAGCTGTATCAGACATGGGAAATATTTTGCGGTATACAGGGACCGGCTCGATCATTGTTTCTCGAGAAAACTCTGAACACAAGAAATGCATTTCAACAATGCAAAGTGGAACTGAATGCTTTACGATTTCCCCGACATTGTAACGCAGGTGTTACAATGTCGCAGGTGAGAAAACAACGAAACAAAAATTGCGCGTGGTGTTTTATAGTAAAGAAGATGTGAAAATACGAGATGTCGGCACCGCATTGTAGGCAAATCTAAAAGTAATCCCGTGTACATGTGCGCTAGAATGCGAGAAACACGCGGTTCCGTGTGGCATACCGACGCGTATCGCCGTCGGGCTGACATTGGTCGAGGCAGAAATACACAATTCGTTGGATTTAATTCCAAATATTTTTACAATATAACGCGACTGAAAACGTGGTCGAAAGAAAAAATATTTTTAAACAAGATATTTTATGAAAATCTCATAGAGAAGAAGCTATTTTTTATGGAAAATTAGGCATGTAAGTCTTTTTGGGTAATCATAAGGCGTACGATCTATTTATTATTAAAGCTAAAGTGATCACTTTATACAATGTAACGTTTACCAACTCCACTCATGATAGTCTACCACATCTATCAATTTTTTGAAGTTACATATATGTTTTATATGCAGATATGTGTGTTGTATTGTTTCAATACCTATATGTTGTATTTTTAGTGCCGCCACCCGTGGTTGGTGATATAATTAATTAATTTCAAATAACCATTTTTTTTTACAAATCATTATCTACTAAATTTATTTTTATGTTGGTTCTTTGTTATTTATTCAATTTCCATGTATTATGTTTGTATTTTTAATATCTATATTTCGATATATGTTTAATTTGTTAGTATACATTGTATCCTGACAAATGGACCGTCGGTTCTGAAGCATGTTGATATTTTCAAGATACAAGTTTTGAAAATAAATATTTATATGAATTATATTATTATAATATTAATTACACGATTATTGAACTTGCGGAAAATATACATGTAACCTAATATATTTAGAATATGTTTATCAAAGATTTTCAAAAAAAAAAAAATTATATTACAAACAGACATTTGGCTTTAACAGATACCCCTTCACCTTAACTACCCCAAAGTTTTATGACTACTTCACGCTTGAGAGTAATGTAATAAAGCACTTATTATAACGTCAGTTGACGCATGGTATCAATTGTGTATACCGCGCGCAGTTTGTTGTCATTTTATAATTATAACTATAATATTAATTGATAATTATTATAATTAAACCTTTTTTTATAACTTTCCGAAATATATTGGTGGCGATCTATTTTTATAAAATGTATTAAATTTGGAGAATAAGGTACAAGGAAGTGCTATATAACATTTTTTTAAGGTTCTCAAGCTCTCTACACATGCTCGACGGAGTAGGCTGAAATGGGCGAGGTAAGTGCCAAGAATGCCATCGTCGCGGATGCCCAGGAGGATCCTCAAGGGACATCCGGGTGGAAGAAGACGAGCCGGCAGACCTAGGCTGCGGTGGGAAGACGAGGTCAGAAGGGATGCAAACCAAATACTATGGGCAACAGACTGGAGAACCGCAGCAGGAGACAGGAGGAGTTGAAGGCGAGGACTGATGGAGGCCAAGGCTCGATATGAGCTGTAGAGCCATTAAAGAAGAAGAAATAACCGATTCATCAGTAAAAAATATGTACGTGATTTTGTGAACTGTCTTTATGGTAAGCATGTAGAATGACTCTAAAATAATATTTGTCATCATTATAAAAAAAATGTGAGAAAAACATTTAGAGAGGAATTGCAGACCCGAGGGCATCGGTGTTAGTTGCAGATGCCTGACGATGGCCAGCGCCGTGGAGAAGAGCCAAGCAGTTATCTGATCTGCCTGGTGACAAGTACTGAATCCGCTATTGCCCGTACGCTCCGTGGTTTATGTGCCCTCAGGTATTCAGAAAAAAACACATCTTGCCTCATCCCGAAGCACGTGATTTCTTTGAATTCTTCCTAGAAAGCATTCGCACTGCGCAAAGTGTTGCCTTGGCCGCAAATGTTCGCCTTGTACGGAATAAAAAAAATTCACTTGTGCACGAGACGCAATGGAAAGGTATTTTTCTTGAGCAAACGTTAGTTATAGGTAATTTGAAATGTGAAAATAGTTAAATAACATTTTAATAAACATCAATTACTTCTTTGCCTCGTAAATATTGGCTATAAACTTGGGTTTTTCAATTCGGTCAAGTCTCCGATACCCGAGATAGCTGTTTCTTAGTGTCGTACGTTATAGTATCAAAGTGATATATTTTCTCTACGTATACAATATAGCAGATAAGAAAGTTTCGATATCACGACATTTGAATTCGGGGGATTTTGGCAGATAACAGCTAATACAGGTACAAACAATCGTATAAGTAAAACATAAAAATAACAAACCTGATTTTTTTAATATGTTCAACGGGACACTCATGTTAACGATTGCCAGACGCTTTTCGCGGGTTATTTTTACCGCCAAAGCTATATTTTTTGAATTGTATATTTTTTTTCTGGTCGCTATTTAACATCATTATCTGGTACGTTTAACGTTTTACATAGACATTTTTTTATACCTGTATTACCTGTTATCTGCCAAAATCCCTGTAACTCTAATGTCATAATTTTATCACAGATGGATGGCGGCCTTGTCCATACCCGATATGCAGTGCGACGGTTGTTTGTTTGATAAGCTAAAAAGTCGGTGTCCACAATATAGAAGTCTCTCGAATGGTCGAAATAAATTTAGAATCAACTGGACTCTTCTCGAAGAAACCATTATCACTAGAAATATGGAGAAACTGGTCGAACATTCTAGTTGTATCGCATTTATGTATAAAAACGACGACAAAGAGCGCGCGAGAGTTATTGTTGACAGCTGGGTAACGCCATAGAAAGCGTAAAGCGATACAGTGGGTACTTACGTATTAATTACTTTTACAGTTTTGCAAGATAGGTACCTATAATAATAGTAAAAAAATCATAATAATAAATAAAAAAGATAAAAAAAGTGAAAATTACAAAATTCAGTGTGAATTAAAGAACGGTACTACAATTAAATTCGTGTCCAAATAATATATTTTAATTGAGGATAAATTATAGAATCGTCTCACAGGGACGAAGCTATTTGTATATGAGAAAAGTGGATGGAAGTCTCTTTCTAGAACTTTCAAAATTTTATAATGTGTGGATGTTCTTACGATTGAATCGGTGAGCGTTGCATTGTGTAGAGTGATCACTTGAGCCAGTTCATACAGGCTGTACGCCCTGGGTCATTATATAATAAACACACACGTTTCCTAACTCACAGCTTCGTATCCTAGAGACTTTTATAATTTATCTTAGTTAATTTATCATCCCACTGGAGACAAAATCCAATAAGTGTAAACATACTTAAAAAGAGTTAATATTACTAAAATTGATAAAAATTTCAAAAGAATTTAGATCCAGACTTTTTTGTGACCTTACGAGGCAAAAGTATGACAGTTTAACTGAAGAGCCTTTCATAAACCATATAAGCGGACACCCATTGTTTTGCTTCGATTCGTTCTCTTGGATTACAACTCTTTTAGAATTATCCTGACTATTACTCAAATCACTCATCTTCTTCTTCAATGGTTCTATAGCTCATATCGAGCCTTGGCATCCATTAGTCCTCGCCTTCAACTCCTCGTGTCTTCTATTGCGTTCCTCCAGTCTATTACTCGAGATATTTGGTTCGCATCCCTTCTGACCTCGTCTTCCCATCGCAGCCTAGATCTGCCGACTCCTCTTCTTCCAACCGGATATCCCTCTAGGATCCTCCTGAACATCCGCGATGACGGCATTCTCTGAACATGTCTCGCCCTTCTAAGCCTACTTAATCAACCATGTACCAAGAGCGGATCCAGCTTTGGCGGCAGGGAGGGGTCACACAGTCGTGGTCAAGTCACAAGAAGTTATAATTTAGGGCTGGGTCCAGGTCCAACTAGGTCCTGGGCCCAGTCCTGGGGGGGGTCATGACCCTCCCCCCCTGGATCCGCCCTTGCCATGTACATAGAGCTTGGGAGCCTTAAAAATGTTATATGGCTCGTCGTTGTCTCTTATTCTTCAAGTTTCTCCATCGTTTACATCCAGCATCTCCGTAGATCTTGCTGTCATTGTCCTTGCTTCATACTCGTATGTCACTACTGTTCTTTGATAGTTTTGTTTTCCTGTGGACATTTATTGATTTGAGCACTGAGATGAGAGTTTGTTTACTTTTGTAAAAAGACTCATCTTATTGCAATGATAAAACAATTTTAAAGTTATTAAAGAGTTAAAGTTATTATTACTGCCGTAATAATAACTACAATTAATGTGTTAAATGAAAAGGATATTTTATACGAACCGTATGAGAAGCCACTGAGAAGCAAATCTCTGTGTTTTTCTGAAGTCTTATCCGGCATCATCAGGAGAGCATCCTATCACGGCGGAGGTGGAGGCTGAACTGATTATTTCTTTCGAGGTCGTAAATTATATGCACTTTGTTGTGGAGTGTTCACTTCATTTACGATAGAGGTCGACAGTGTGCAATATGTACTAATTACATCTTCGGGCTTTTCTATGACGTCTCATAAAAGTGGAATCAAAGTCATGAAAACAATATTTTCTCATTGAAAGATTTGGCAGATACTTCGTGGTGCAACATTATAATTTCAAATATGTTTTATTATACTTTGTAATACACACACAATATGAGTTATTAAATTACAACTATAGTTTCGAGAGGAGCAGTCCCTCTCTGATGAGAGGGACTGCTCCTCTGGGGACTGAGGGACAAAGTATAATAAAACATATTTGAAATTACAATATTTTCACGTTCATTTTATCAGATTTCACAAGACAAAAAGAGAATATGACAAAAAAAGAGATCTCATTGCTTTGGAGGTACAGACACATTATACAGTAGGTGCCTAAGTTAATTTCTCGCGAGTAAATATCGTATAAATATAAAAAAATAATGGACAAAAATAATTAGTATGTCATCACTGTTAAAATATTATAAAGCTGTCGTTTTCAGAGCTTTTACACAAACCAGCGAGACGCTGGAATTTGGGTCGGGAATCCATCGGAGGGTGTAGCTCCCTAGTTTTGTAATAAACAGCTTGAGCTGTTTATTACAAAACTATATAGGGTGGATATCAGATAGCGTGCAATGAGGAACATTAGTATTGAATAATATTGTGCAATACGTTATAATATCATATCTTATTTTAAACCCAAAAATAATAAAACATGGTATCTTATAGCTAGTAGCAAAAACTTTACAGGTGGATTCCTGCCTTGGTAATGAACTGAAAATTTTCAAACAAACATGATCAATAGTTATAGATATATACAATATCAAAGTTTACATTTTTTTTCAAAATTTATGACTTATTTTTTTGCAAAAAATTGAACTATCATCACAGTAACGTATATCTTTTATGAAAAATTCATTCGCTTCGATACAACTCAAATGAAATGATAAAAAACGTTTTTGACATGTTTTGTTTTTTTGCAAAAAAAACAACTGTACAGTTTTGCTGAAATTTCAATTTTCAATTTAGAAAAAAATTATATTTTCAATTTACCTATTTATGCACCTCGCTTCACTATAAATTATGCTATCGCCATCTATGGTTGAAATTTTCCATCCTCAAGAACTAGTGAATGGATATAAATTATTCCTTATCCGAGTTGCCGACCCATTTTTAGGAACAATGCGCATATCCTGAGCAGAAATGAACCTCAAATGATTATTTCTTTCAGAAGCTGACATCGGCGTGTCTCCTTCGGGATCCGCATCAGCTTCTCGGGGCGTTTTCCTCTTTCCACTTGCGGAACTGCTGGCGAGCTCCGCGGTATCTTCGGTCTGGCCCGATGTCGCAAAGAAGTACTTCCTCGAGTTGAGTTGAGTTATGGCAGCCGACAGCGCGAGGCGGACTGGGGACGCGAGATGGTCGGGGGATACGCGCGGAGGCCGAGGGCTGATTGTAGAACAATGCCTAATTTATCTGTTCCAGGTTCTCCGCGATGAAACAAATGTAGGAAGTCTTGCACGCCCGTGGTCACGCTGTGCATAGAAATACAATCAGACCAGAAAATATTCATTTTCAAATACAATTCAGCGCCACCTGCGCCAAATCACAAACGAGCTTTGGCACAGATGATAAACAAAATTATAATTAAATTAAAAAACCCAAAAGGCATAATGTTCGTTGAAGGGAAACAGAAGGCTTAATGATTACATAAAGATAGATTATATAATATAATAAATAAAGATGATTACATAAATTCGAAGCCTAGTGTATATGACACTGGTTTCTCACACCGAGGATTCCAGGTTTGATTCCCGCTGACATCACAATTAATCTTTGTGATTTACTCAAACATGAGTATTTTGTGATGTGTTTCACCTCACTAATTGGGCATCTTGACCTGCTGAAGCGTAAATATATATTTTTTTAAATTAAAAGAAAAATAGTAATGGTGGATTCGCTAAAATATTTTGGAATAATCATAGACGTAAAAAAATAACATTTTTAGGAAGAATATGATAAAAAATTAATCAAGAAACAGCGATGATTATTTACAAATCAATAATTTCTTCTCATTTTTAAAATGAATCGCTTCACTGTCATCTGCTAGAGAAATGAGGGAGACACAATAAATTTCAAATTCCACAGAACAAAGCGATGGATGATAATCATTCTAAGAAGATATAGAAATTAAAAAATTAAAAATATGTAATACATTTAAATTGGCTCACAGTAAAACAAGGACTATTGCTAAACACAATTAGTTTTATATATAAAATCTTAAATGGTAGAATGCCAAAATACTTACCATTCATTTACCTTAAAAAAAATCTGATTAAAATTTCTGCATAATTTTATCACTTTACTTGACTTGTAAGTTAATGGATTTTTTAAATTATTATAATTATTGTATACTTTCACAATAGTTTGAAGTTTTACAAAAGATATTCAGCAATATTGAAAAAAATGCGAACTCACATGTCGTCTATCTTCTTCACAGATGACATTTCACCTGAAGGTTAGAATATTTTTTATTCAAAATTAAATTAATAAAACTCCCCCAAAGTTTTTCTATTATCTGTGAGACACCCTGTATAGTTAAAATTGTTTTACATAAATCTATTCTTAGTTATAAATTTATTAGATTTTTACCATTGTATTAAGCATTAGATTAGAATAGAATAGATTCTTACACTTAACGCATTTCTCGTATTATTTATGATTACCGAAATACGTCATTTTGACAGTTACCAAGCCACCGACAGGTATAGTAAAAATTCATACATTTCCGCAATACAACGTGCCTCCTGTACGAGTGGATAAGTATACTTGGGGAGTATATGGATTATCGAAAGAGGTCGTTTAAAAAAACAGTTAACAATACCACCGATAACAAATTCATACGATTCCACAATTCAACGCGCATCTACCACTCGTGGCATAGAGCAATATAACTCGTGCACAATAAGTGGACACCACGCGTCCACCGAAAGAAATGATAAGTACGGTGCTCGCTGCATGTTTGGCAAACCCGTGTACGGCTTAATAGGCGCGGAGGCGGTGAGAGCACTTGTCCACTGCACACTAATAACTCTCCTTTCCTTTGGCCATGACTCTCGCATTTGGCTATCCCTCGAAGCTCCTGCTTTTATAGCGCAATTCACATTCTTAAATGGAATCGTAACCACATAATGCTGGCGTTTTTTTGTGCAGAGTTTCTAATCTGTTTGCATGTGTAAGTCGTACGACCAGACGTGGTGCGACTACCAAGATAACGTAACGACATAATATTTTCAATACCTGTTCTTTATAGCGCACTGTTGTACGTAGCGCCGACCAGCGAGACCCGCAGTGGAACGAGTTCGCATTAAGATTCGGTTTCAATTCTCTGCACCCGATATGCCAATACTTTAGTAATAAATAAATGAACGGGTAAAATTAAACATTTTTCAAATTGTAACTGGGTAGTGGTTGATCAACGATTACAAAAGCGAACGTATTTTGATTTTCGCCGAAATTATTTTACACTAATCAAGATTTATATTTTAGATGTCTCACAGAGACGAATATATTTTTATATGGGAAAGTAGATATGAAAGCCCGTTATTGTATGTTCATTGGGCTTACGACCTGTCGTACGGCTGGCTTAAGTGATCACTTTACACAATGTAACGTTCACCAATTCTATCCATGATAGACTACCACATCTATCAAAGTTTTGGAACTTGTTTATATATGTCTAACTTACACAGAGTTATTTCGTATGTGATTATTTTAGTACTTAAATAAATATCTGAAATGAATCATAAAATTCCTCATTGTTTTTTATTTACATATTTACTAGGTGTAAACCATGAAAAATTACGTTGTTTTACTATATATTTCGGCTACAAGTTAAGGCTGTGAGAACAGCGCCATCTGGCATAGTGTAGCGTCTTGGTATCGTTAGGGACGTACGTTGTTACTCGGAGAACTACGTTTGCTTTATTTTTTTGGCTTTTTATACCTCATTTTATATACTTCACCATTATTTGCGCCCTCTGGTTGCGTAAGTGACTGTTGCATAGAGAATATGTATTTTGATTCAATTTCATAATCCTTATATTGTCACGCTTAGATACTGCCATTTTTTACACAAGAGATGAACAACCATAGCAATATTGTATTCAAATAACATGTATATTACAAATTGGAATACAATTAATTTATTTTGTGCGGGTGCAATAGGTGTCGACCCTGATAGTCTAACAATGTAGCCTTTTGTTGGCCGCCTTGCTAGAGTTTTTTTACAGGTTAAGATGGCCAGTTCTTTGTAATGTTTAAGTAATGTAAATTTAAATAAATAAATACATATTAAAGTATCTAAAAATAGACTATTAATGTATGTGTTTAACTTTTAATTTTCAATTCAGCTTGTAATATATGAATCATTTTTATCATATGCTGTATCCATATTTACAGTAGGTATGTTTCTTCTAATGAAAGTTTCTAACTAGCGTTAAATGTATTGCATAGTTTTGAAGCTAATAATATTCGAAAGCTTTGAAAGAATCTCACTGTAGCTCTTGGTACTGATGTGGTTTTTGTAACTAAATTTTACAGATTTATTTTTCGCTTTGACTTAAATAATGACCCTGTCTATTGGTAGATTGATGAAAAACATCCTGTTGGTGGATGGATATGTATATTGGACGAATAGTTGAATTATGCATATTGGACGAATAGTTGAAAAGATGGTTAACGAATGTCGAAAGCACAAACATCTCCGTCCTGCAGGAACTATACAACAACTATATACCAACGATGGACTAACCATCATTTTAATCTAATATATATTCATAATTTTTTTAACAACTGAGTAAAAGAGTATAGTTCAGACGGTTCATAAAAATTACCATCCATAGTCATGGGATACCTACATAAATGGAAAGAAAAGAGGAAAACCCTTCTCTCAGAACCCTACTACCCACCAGATGCATGTCCACAACTTGTCAAAGGGTGTGTGATTCCAGAATAGGGCTCCTCAACCACGCTCTGATGCATAATTAAGAAACGGCAGACGTCATCCTCGTAAAGTGATACCGCCGAAGGAGAAGACGAAAATGGATAGTCTATGAAAACGAAAGAGAGAAGTCAGCAACCGTGGCAAACTCATCGTTGTCGATATTGATATCGTTTGAGTGGAATACCAAAGCTGAGCG
Organism: Agrypnia vestita; assembly: GCA_016648135.1. NCBI lineage: Eukaryota > Metazoa > Arthropoda > Insecta > Trichoptera > Phryganeidae > Agrypnia > Agrypnia vestita. The sequence goes on from JADDOH010009352.1 coordinate 27,447, forward strand.
TAATACCGAGATATTAATTAATATGGCGCCTTGTCATAATTATCACACGGACTTTAATATCTTGATAATAATGATACAGATGGCTTTTGGACAGAGTTTCGGGGAACGGACATTGAGTACAGATAAGAATACTCCCTTCCACACCTTGTCCTCGCCTTGTTCTTCTTCTTTTTCTTCGTCGTACCAATGTGGTCCAAGACGCGAAGACGTGATCAAAAACATGAACAAATTCGTTAAATGTACGGCCGGCACGGCTCACTATAATGAATTTTCCCTTAAATGGCCAGATTCAAATATTCAAATGTTCCATAATCAGAAAGGCGGTAGAGATGTCTTCAAGCATTCATACACGAAGTAATCAATTTCAAGCATTCACACGAAGTAATCAATTTCATATATCAAATGTCTTTTGGATTGGTGTGGGGTGGGATGGGATTGGGAAAAATATGAGAACAACTTTGCAGATAGGGCGTGCACTGGTATGGTAGAGAGCAACGAGGGAGGATGTACACCATGGTTCCTGTTATAAAAATTTATGAACGCGTTCAGGTAACATCCGTGTGAAACTAGTCCCACTCATAAAGATATATAGCCATAACTCGATAGTGGCGGCAAAAGGGTAGATAAAATATTTTCGGTATGAATTGAATATGAATGATTATCCAAATAGTTTCATAATTTTACTCCTCAAAAATATTAACATACTTAATTTTGTCATATTTTAAAAATAATTAAATATCTAATGTAACACTGACGCCATTGCCCTTGAATCGTATTGTGACGTCGCATTGACGGCACTAAAGACTCATTGACATTGATAGTTTTCATATTAAAATCTGCTAATTTTTTACTTATAGGCATTTAATCAGAATTCACATATCGTTAGAAAGCGATTTTCTTTCTCACTCCAACAATGCATATGTCGTTGACGTAATTCTTATACTCAGGCTAGTATGTGATTCTAGGTCGAATTTTCAAACGTGTAATTCAGATTAATCGAGTAGTTTATGGAACACCACAATTATTCAATTTAGAAGTAATATGATCGATTTTTTTAATCACTTTGTAATATAACGTGCGTCGACTGAGCCACATCTCCGAAGCTCGTGTTCCGCCGCCGAGTCCACAAAGTGACCGTGTTATTATCTCAAAGCTCAATCTATATGAAGTTATAAGGCAAAACTAACCGAGACCTCGTTGCGACGTTCAGCCAGTCGGGCATAAACTAAAACACTCCCAGCTATTAAAATAAACTCATTCGCCGCAAAAGTAATTGGCCTGCAGATATGTATGCAAAATAAATTGTTTCGTTACAATACGGCAGATAAGTCTGCCCTAGAAGCTGTCGGCTCGAGCGCTCAAGCTGCCAGCAAAACGGCGCCGTCCAGTAAAAAGGATTGCCACGTTTCTCTACCAAAGATGATATTGCGGTGAAATGGTTATTATTTTTACGAAAGGGTAGTTTGTTTCGATACTCGGTAGTGGATGGAAGGGAAATGCGACAAATTCTTCTCTAAAGAAAAGCGGAGCTTATCTTAACATTCAAAGCAAACCGGCAATAGACTCTAGATCCGAAGGTCAGTTTGGAATATTAAAAACTCAAGGGGGCGCAATGAAGATTGGTAATCGTATGTGATTTGTTGGCCTCATGTACCGCAGAATTGTTATGTACAACTATTCCAACGCTACGCCATCATTAAGCTTATTTATTTGGTGACGATTAAAACAAAAACTGTTTATTTTTCTATTTATCGATTGCGATCTTAAGCCGGTACTACATAACTCCGCAACTTTGGTGCAATTACTGACCACTTCTCTCGATTAATATTCTATCCAGAGATTCCAATCCCTAAAAAGACCAGCACTTTTCTGTAAATGCTATTTTTATTATTTTTAATCGTTACAACAGGACACGGAACAAAAATACCCAGGCTTTTTTTTTGTTTTTTTATTGAACAACTTTTAATTATAAAGTAATATCAAAGCTAGAGTCACAAAACATCTTATTCGAGTTTGTCTTCAGCTACATCCATACACTTGAACACGATATATAAACTAATTCACAAACAATTTATAACATCTTAAAAAGTAACTCATATATGTGGGATAAAAAAGCAAAAGCAGCAATTTCAAAAAAAAAATGGTTTGAATACATTCACCGAGGATTACTAATTTAAAATGTACTGAATTCTAGATTTTATGTATCAATCAATCCCTTCCAAAATCGTGTTTCCCATAAATCTATAGGCTATGTTTCCTTTAAAATCTAGAATTCAGTACATTATGAATTAGTAATCCTCGATGACTGCATTTAATTTTTTTTGGATATTGCTACCTTTGCTTTTATAACCTAGATATCAACTAATTTAAATACTAAAGAAACAGTAACAGATCATGAAAATTTTAATAGAACACTTACAAGGTATTTGATGTCTAAGAGAATAAGTCCAAAATTTATCCTGCTTTATATGAATGACACATCATTAATGTGGGTGTACTATTTCTAATGGATCCAGGTAATTTATTTTTCAACTTGCGAACAACATATTTCAATGTCCTCGATTCATATGGTGATTTTAGGAATTGTCAAACATAAATTAGGTATGCCTTTTGCATTTGTTCCATCTAAAACTACTCTATTTAAAGTTTTGTGGTGAAAATTTTCTTTTATTAACAATAACAAGTAAATCGCATACATTTATTGTGACCTCAGCAGAAATCTCCCACAGGACTCGGACAGCCAGCCACTCCTGTACTACGTTTATGATTTACTCTACAACTTATGTGGGGTCTAAACGGTTAGTAGGCTAAGGTGGAATGTACATACTTCTGCTGGGGATTTCAGAAAACGCTGCGAAATGCCAAAGCAACAAGTTCGAATTTCTAGCGTCCCCTAGCATATTCAGACCCCTAGCAATAACCAATAGGAGAAAGTAAAAAGCGAATCATGAGCACCTTAAAACAGGAGCCAACCAGCTAAGGGAAGCATATTTCTGACAGAAACCCCTGGTCCTCCCCGTTGGCCTCGCGCCATAAAACTCATTAGGGAACAACATCTTAAGTATTACTGCATGGGAAGGCAAAGTTCCTTAAAAGTTACCAGCTACTTACTGATGAATAATCGCCATGTTAAGAGGCTAAGTTAAGAGACTGTTTAATTAAAAAAATATATAAATGTGTATGTCCCATAAAAATATGTACATCGAAAAGAAATCCAAAATCGAAAGTCTATTCTTTCTGCAAGAGTTTATAAACAACTTTTGACCATTTTGTCGAATAAAAAATCTCTTCTGGTACTGGCCTCAAGAATTAAATGAATTATGTCAGTTTTATGTGTTTGACTGGGCGGTTTTGAGGAAGCCTGATATGATTGAAAAGGTTACATAAGAATTTTTTCGCAGACACTTTCTGCAATAGAAATCTACTCAAAAATATAATGTAGGGATCCAATAAGTACGTAAGGTCCAATTAAGTAGCTTGTTGGTGTAGCAGTCATGACACTCGTCTAGTAATTTAGTGATCGGTGGTTCGAACATTATTCCAGGACATCATCAAGTTAGTCCTATTATGATAGCTAAGTGCATAGCTTGGTTTGAATACGTCTCTATTTAAAAAAAAAACATCAATCATACCATAAATATATTTATAAAATATGAAAAAAAAATCATGGCTTCAATAGTAAAATTTTGATAATTTAATCAAATAATAACATAGACAGACAATGACAGTAATGTCAGACCTTTTGCATTCGGCGTATCAAAAATTCGAAAAAATGTCTAACCTAATCTATGTACATGCTTCAGCTGGAGCTCAAGACCATACCTAGTATGCTCCTAATTGGCGCGGTGGGTTACGTGTTTATACTTATGTAGGGCCGTTCGGCATTGGTTGGGCTGGAGTCGGTTGTTTTCCAGATTCTTTAATATTGGTGCATATAAACGAGGCATCGGCCACAATCGCATTTCATAGGTAACTCGAGAATTGGTGAAGGCTGGCGTCACCCAAAACATTATTATGTGTCATCTTTGACTCGCATGTCGTAGGTTTGCTATCCTTGCACTAGGATACAATATATTATATAGGGTGTCTCACGGTTAGTAGCAAAATTTGACAGGTTGTTTTATTTGTAAAAAAAAAACAAAACATGTCGAAAAACTTTTTTAAAAAAAATCTAATTTCAATTATCGCAGTGTTTTAATCATTTTATTTGACTTGTATTAAAGCGAATGAATTGTTCATACCGATATAAGTAACTGTAATAGTACTTCAACTTTCTGCAAAATTAGTCAGAAATATGGAAAAAAAATGCAAACTTTGACGACGCATATTTTATCTCATAGCATATTTGATCATAGTTGCTTGAACATTTTCGACTCACAATTAAAGCAGGAACCTACCTGTAAAAATAATAATAATAATAATTATAATAATAATAATAATTATTATAATAATAATAATAATTATTATTATTATTATTATTATTATCATTATAAAAATAATAATAGTAATAATAATGATGATGATGATGATAATAATAATAATAATGCGTTTATTTCAGCATAACCAACCAAGTTAGGCGTGCAGGACCCGGTCCACCATATAAATATATAAGTTGTTACATCAATATTACATACAATGTGAAGCGGAGAATAAGAGAATAACTACTAAAAAAAGAGAGTTTTAAAAGTTCTGAAAATAGAATTAATATAATATGTGACTGTAATTATCCTCATTTGATTTACGTTCCCAACAACATAAAATAAATTTACTAATATTACAATTTAATAGATTTTTAATATTAACAATGTATAATATTTCATCCGGCATAAGTGTGATTGCGGCGTCTCCTCATCGACAGTAAGTTTCCATCGCATCGAGCCGCCGGAGATGTCCGGCCCCGCCGTGCCTATTTGAGCGGGGCAAACGGAATTTTTGTTCTCCGCTCAGCGGCGCGGCGTGGCAATTTACACTATAGATAATTTCACAGCGACTTTGGGCACTGTAAATTTATGGTAATAATTGTAAAATATTTTACGTGGAGCGCTCGGAGCGGCCCGGCCCGCCGCCCACCCGCGGGCTCTTGGCACGACGCGGCAACATTACACACTCGTCAATAAATAACTGTACGCCGACTTCACGCAGGAAGTCTGGGAAGCTGCGCCGCGGATGGGCTCACGCGCGAAGAACGGTTCTGAGTAGACGATTTTTAGAATTTTGAGAATTTCTACGCTTCTGTGTGGATAGGCATTTTTATGGAAATTCATCTAATATCTAATTTCACATTCCAATAAAAAAAAAGTATTTCTCGATAAGTGGATACACACTTCATAATATTTAACCCTTTTTTACACGAATGAGAATTTAATACAAAATTAATTTAATCCCAATTACAATACCGTATTATTGGATGGAGAGAGGTATATAAAACCACTATATAAAAATTAGAAACTACCCAAAAAATAATAATTAAAATAATTCTAAAGAAAAAAAATGTCTACCCAAGTGCCTAACTATATAATGAATTCATAGTACCAAAAATAATAGATATATACAAAAAAAATCTATAATCCAAATTTTTAAAATTAACACAAGAATCGATTTTCGATCTACAAGATTTAGTGATACACTTAATATACAAAAGTTTAATTTTACCACTATCCAAAATTATTTTAATTTTCTTGGTATCAAATTCTTTAATAATCTTCCCCAAATATCAGATCAGTAAAATAACAGATAAGAAAAAATTTATCATTGAAACCAAAAAACATATACATGGTCTGTTCAAAAAGTATCGCGAATTTTGAATTTACGCAGGTTACGTATATTCGATTTTCGATTTTTTTGTGGCGTTATGTTGGTATTCATATTTCTCACTTGTGCTAACAATTTCGGCCATTTTAAATGTTCAGTTAATTTTTGACAGCTGCTTTGCTTGCATGTGTTTTGGCTCGTCACACAAAATTTGATACAGATTCTTTAATCCATTTTTTTGGAATAGGCAAAAATCGAAGACGAGCCAAAACACGTGCAAGCAAAGCAGCTGTCAAAAATTAACTGAACATTCAAAATGCCCGAACTTGTCGCCATAAGTGAGAGATATAAGTACCAAGATAACGCCACAAAAAAATCGAAAATCGAATATACGTAACCTGTGTAAATTCAAAATTCGCGAGACTTTTTGAACAGACCATGTATATGTTAATAATTAGGTACCTACTATAGCTTCTCTCCTCTGTCATATGTTCTGCATGATCGAAAGATCTCAGTGATCCTTTCAATATTATTACTGCGCTACATCTTCGGTACGGTAATGTCCTATTTTACTTTGCCAGCATAAAATAAAACAAGAGACGAGGTGTACAGATTATTTTAAAATACATTTCGGTTTTATTAAATTTTTTGAAATATTACATATACATTATTTAAAATTCGAAACACTTTAAAGCGAGATACTTCCAAATTTTAATTTTAATACATCTATTTTATTTTTTCTTCGGCAATTCAATTTTGATATCAATTTTCCACATTTTCACGGTATTAAATGACCTTTAGCCTACTCGGTCTAATCTATCATGAAATTAATTTATATAAAATATTTTAAACATTTGAATTGAAATTAATTTATATCAAATATATTAAATATATATGAATTGTAATTAATTTATATCAAATATTTTTGAATATTTTATATAAATTTATTTCACGATAGTCTAATATTTTACAAAAGTTAGATCAGAAATATTGAAAATAAAATGCAAACTTTGATAGCCCAAAGTGTAATGAATATTTTCTTGCAAACAAAAAGCAAAATGATTTTGTAGTGACATTATTAATATAATTAATAAAATTGTATTTTGTTTTCACTACTTATACGAGTATATTGAAAATATCAACATGTTCCAGGGCCAATGGTCTCTTCCTCAAGATAAAATGTATCCATTGGAAAGTGATAAAAACAAAATATAATTTAATTAATTATATGAATACTTTCTATTCAAAATTATATCAAGAAAATTCCCTACAAAACAAATTTTCACTACTAGCTACGAGTGTACTTTCCTGTACACCCAAATAAGAATGGATGAACTTTTATTTATGACATTTAAAAATATATACCGTAGACCAAGCAGTCTGTCAGTGTGCAAAGATCAAGATGGTCTAAGTATGTGTACCCGCACAACTCGTAAATATTGCGCCTAACCATACATTTTATTCTCCTAAATTTCAACAACAGCATTTAGCGCATTATCGATGAATAATGACTCAAATAATATCAAAGGTACCAATTAGGGCTGAAATAAATAATGGGTCGAGTCCTCTGAGAATTCATCTCAACTAATCTGATATTATTTGATCCAATGTAACAACCAGTTCCGTCGTTCGCCGCAAATCCATAAATTGTTTACACGGGTAATAGTGGTCCATTTATGTTTCTTTCGTGAAATATATCGTATAAATGATTGCATACATCATAAAGTAGAGTCCGTATCTGGATATTCAATTAAATGTATAAGTTCTAATCAAAAACAGGGTATTTCATCGTACACATTATTATATATTGCATGTATTGGTGTAAATTTATCCTATTATATGCAGTTTTGCGATAAACACTAAATTATTAGTACACGTAATAAAATACTCTTCTCACATTAACTAAGAGAATACTGAAATAAATAATATTGCGAGGGCAATTCTTCTTCGTACGTAAATTAAAGTTTGAACAGAATCGTTTACAAAAGACGTTGGACTCAAATCATCTTCCCGAAATATATTCACCTGCCTTGTTTAATACTACACTTTCTCAATAATTTAAGTACCCGTATAAATAAGTAGCTTGTTGGTCTTAGCTTAGTTTGAAAATAGTAAGAATATTGATACAAATATTACGTATTCGCATCTATATTTAAAAGAAATTGAATACTCGATCCTTTCATTTCTGTTTCACTTAACCCAAGTGTCGTGATCTTGGACTCTTTGGAGGAGATGTTCCGTGATGAGATTTCTATTTCCATAAGTTAACAAATATTGTTAATAAAACTGAAATTTGTTTTTCACCATTTTTGTATTCAAAAATATCAACACGTTTCAGAGCCCATGGCCCCTTCTTCAAGATACAATTGCATACTAACAATACAAAAGTTGTAAAAACAAAGTTCAATTTTATTAATAATATTACCACAAAATAGTTTTGCTCTTTTCGAAGATGTAACAAATACTGTGTAGACAGTGAAGACAGAAACAACACATAAATAAAAACAACTATTTAAACATCTTTTAACAGAAGTTCTTTTTTATCACCATCGTCTTAAGAATACATATATTCAAAATGACAATTTCAAAATGTATATTTTTAACTTCTTCTTCAAATATAGCAAAATTATTTTGTGGTGACATAATTTTTATTTTTATTTTATTTATTTATTTATTTTATTAATTACACGTTAATAGCCTTTTACAACAGGTTTATACATAATTAAAATACAACAAACGATTAAATGTAAAAGAAAAATAAAGGGTATAAATGTAAAAAAGTATATATACATAGTTTAAACATAATGAGGTCAGACATATATGTAAAAAAAGTGTATATGCAAAAAAGTGTAAAGTAGCAGGTTTATACATAATTAAAATACAACAAACGATTAAATGTAAAAGAAAAATAAAGGGTATAAATGTAAAAAAGTATATATACATAGTTTAAACATAATGAGGTTAGGTTAGGTTTATTTATAGTAATTATAGTAATTATAATTTATATAAAATAACTTTGTAAACACCACTTTTTTTATTGAAATAAAGTCAACATGTTTCGAAGCCAATGGCTTCGAAACATGTTGAATAAAAAAGTGGTGTTTACAAAGTTATTTTATATAAATTATTGTATATTATTAATTAAGTATATTACCGGTGATTTATTTGATTTGTTCTTAAACGGTTTTGTTATGTAAAAGTTAAAACATTTACACAATTCAATAGAACAGATTGATACTTCATATTTTTGATTCAAAATTATTTTCTCATTCCCAGTGTACAGTCGTCACAGTAATATCCGTACCAGGTAATCATAACCTGAAAGACAAGTTTTTCTTAACCAAGTGTTTAATGAAGTATTTTCAATTGAAAATATCAATATGTTAGCAATGTTATGATCACCTTACGATGTTATTACGTTCGATGGATAGATAAAAACGGAATGAAAAATTCTTTCCCGTTAATTCTGAAATGAATGCGTGTTGTGTATGGAGATCAAATAATAATAACCAGCTTGTAAATGTTATTTAAAAGTACATGTAGCAATTATTGTGAATGTTTTATTGGGCGATATATTTTATGGTCCGGACCCTCTCCCACGTGAGGCACAGAATCATCTAGAATAATCAAAATCAATAATGATTCGCTGATCAAGAGCTATAACAAATACAATAAACAATTTTTATGGCAGAGTTAATTGAACCGAAGTTCCTTATCACGCTCTCCTGACAAATTGGTACTAAAAATTAAATTATAACTCGTATATTTTAGCGATTAACCACATCGAAATAAATTGTAACATTTAATGAGTTGTGGATATGAATTCACCACATGAATGATGAGGAAATGTTTATTGAGAGATGATAGGTGTGAATTAAGCTTATGTCCAATTAGCATACAATAGATATTCAGACAATCATGCCTAGGGCAAGGACAATCTAGTGTAATGTTTTAAGCGAGCAAAAAATACATTAACCAAATCATCACCGATAGATTTTTTTTTGTTTCTATCAGGAATGGAATGTTGATATTGTCAAAGAATCAAACATAATAATTTCGTTGTCTATCCATCTGTCCATCCGTCCGTCTGTCTGTCTATCTGTCTCGTAATTTCATGTAACGTCCGTAATTTCGTTCGAATTCACGGCTAAAAAAACGAAATTAAACGGCCGGAGATGGGGCTTGAAACCCGGGCCAGCTAACCCAAAGGCGGCAACGATAGCGATGTTGCTACCGCCGAGCCTGCATTACTCGTCAAAAATACAGTACATATAGGAACAAAGACGCAAACCATTTCATGTTCCGCCCAATCGCCAGAGTTTAGAATAGTACCTTTAATTGCCGGTAGGGGAAATATAAATAAAAGTTCAAATATTTTGATAAAAATTGTTTTTACTATTTCATGCGTATCGGCTATAAATAAGTAAATACTTATTCTTTAGGAACCGGCATATAAAAGTTCCCGGTTCGATTTTTGACAGGTTACAGCTAGTATCCTATAAAACTGAGATATTTAAGAATATTTAATGCATGTAAGTTATCCTAATTCTAATTATTTTTTAGTAACAAACTTTTCATGTACGTATACAATATAAAATACCGTGGTGCAATTATAGATCCAAATTAACATTTACAAAAAAATATTATTATATTGTGAAGAAAATTGCAAAGAAAGTTTACTTGGAAGAATTAGACACTCAATAACTAAAAGCACAAATATATAAATATGTATATAACGCTTGATGATATGATGCTCCTGCATATTTCATTCTCAGAACTACTGAGATGAAGACTCTAAGACCCATTGCGGGCAAGACCCTCATGGAATCCTCAAGACCCTCATACCAATACGGAATTCCGCAGAACCTGCGATGTAGAATACATTGTACGGTGAAGCAGGCCAAGAATGGACCAGACAAGACTATTGATGCCGATAGTCTTGCCTGGTCCATTGATGGATGAGAGCCGTGGTGCGCGAGATTCCAGAGGGGCGCCGATCGCCAGGGAGACCACCAAATAGATGGAAAGAAAGCTTGATATCCTCGTCACAATACCAGAACTGACACCTGTCAACACAGATCATAGACCCACTAAAAGAGGTCGAAGAAGATGAGGAAGAAGAAGGACTGTTAAAGAAACCACAAATAGTACAAAATGCAATAGAAGAATATTAATAACAAAAAATTTAATGAACTAAAATTAGTCCTTGATTCAGAGAAATAATAATATTTTGGTACAAATATTTAAAATTAGGCATGGATTAATGGTAAAATACTTCCATCACAGAATAAAACTAAATAAATGGCGACCCTGGTAGACCGGCGGGCACGACACTGCTTCTCACACCAAGGGTTCTCGGTTCGATTTCTGGTGAACTCACAATTCATTTATGGGAGTCTGGGTGTTCTGTGGTATGTTTTTCTTCTGTAATTGAGCCTCTTGGCCTGTTAAACTTTAAATAAAAAATAAGTATTTTCATTCATAAAATACGAGAAGTGGCGATAGTATAAGACAACAGAAAAAAAACAAAAATACAAAATTGTTTTAAGTACATAGAACTCAAAATCTTCGACAATGTATCGAAGATAATACAAAATATAGTAAAATAAAGCTTAAATTAGCATGCAAAAAATTTATTATGAAAAACTTTTTTAGTTAGGTACCTTTGTTATGCAGGCACTACTATTCATGTGTTTAATATAAAACAGTTATAAATTCGTGTATTGGGCCATATGTAATAGGGAACTTAATAAACATTGAATATACAATAAAATAAATATGGAATGTGTTGTATTTTTGATGAATTTATTTGAACGATTGGTAAGTTCAGCATAATGTTGTACCGTGTGCACTTCCCGAATGTGTTAAATTTATACACGTTTAAACAACATTATTGAAATTAATATTTGTAATTGAATTTTGACAAAGAATTTGTTTATTTTTCCTGATTCCATGTGATGATAGGGGATACAGTTGATTTTGAGACGGTGAGATCTTCGTCTAATAATCGACAGCTTACAAATACTGTACAAAAGATTCGTTTCTTATCTTCTCTCCAGTTCATCTTCGGATGGTGACCATTAGTAATATTGGTTGTCGATAAAATTTTTGCCGCTGTGCAGCCACGGCAGATTTTCCACAAAACTAATTTTTTAATAATGAAATATTTGATATAAAAAAACTACATTATCTTTCCAAGATTTTTACTATTTGCCTAGCTATAGGAAATATTTACTTTTAATAACGACCCTTGCGTGTAACCTGGGCCGCGCGCTGGTTGACGTGTCACACTCGGACGCCCGGATCTCATTATCGGCTAGTCATCATCAGTGTTGTTTTAATTCCGGACAGACAGACATTCGAAATTAGGAGAGTTGATTTATTTCTTGTAATATTTTGTCATTTTATGACAACTACCAATGAATAGAAAAGAGACGGTCAAATATACTTGCCAGATGATCAATTCATACGACTCCGCTAGTTTTAATTAGATATTAAAAAATAAAAGTTTCACATTCACGTGTAAACTAAACAACTGCGGCTCGCAACTAAACAATTCGTTGTACGCACGAACAATAATTAGTCCGGGCGCTCAATTTCGTGGTCAAAATTAAATGATGAGGAATTAGCGAGACTGCCGATAGCCGTAACGGTAGCCGGAATCGTTCTGATGTTCGCTTATTAAACATTTGTTACACTCGCTGGGCGATCTCGTTACTCGGGCTGGGCCCAGTGGCGTAGCGATCGCCGCGGTCTGGGGCCTCGGGGTCGCAAATACTGGCCACACTAGCCTGAATTTAAATAAATAAATAAACCCTATCTAATACTGACCTAAAATGCGAATCTCTTCTTTGAGACCGAAAATTACGATAAACATATCTTGTTCCTACGTAATTACTTATATTTTTCCGGAATGTACTCGTAAAGGAATGTTGGTATACGTTACTCGTAACTAATAATAAAATTCCTAATTTTTGCACCAGCTAAGTGTTTTAAGTGATATTTTATGTGGGCAACATTTTTTTTTCTGAGAAACGTCAAACATGCATTCAATGGTGAAACTAAAAAACTGAGCTCCACTTTCCTCTCCTTTTAAAAATCCAGAAAATCTCGATATTCCTCTTGAATATAATTTATTGACGTGAAACAATCGAGTTCCATACGACAATATTAATACGGTTTATAGACAGCTTCACAAGTTGTTACTGACGATGTAGTTTAATTGTAATAGAGCGAGTCAATATAGCGCATCTCTATTTATACTCATTCACTCTCTCATACTGTCTGTGTCGCTCATTCATTCCAACAAACGTTCATTCAGTAAAATTAGGTTATATGTTTCATTGTATATTAAATATTACTGGAGGTGAGATTTTTGTCACGGAATTTAGAAATGTGTTAGCAAGAAAACAGATTGAAGACCTTAAAAAATAAAGTTTTGGGCAAGATTGAAAGCCCAATGAATGAATTCCCCGTACACCGCCCAAACGAACAAATTAATTAAGTTTTTAAATATTTCTTTGACATGGTGCGGTGCGTGTTACTGGTACATGATTTTGTAATTATGCATTTGTTTGTATGCCAAGAATTTTGTATGCTTGTGCTGTATTTTATCAATAAATAAAAAAGAGGCTGTAAGGGACGGGACATGATAGAAAATGATTCAGATAACGCACAGTCTTCATACACACCGACGGTATCGTTATTGAGAAAAATCTGCGACGGAAATGAGCGGATAATGCGAAACGGTTTGAGAAAACCCCACACACAATGGGGTTTTGTTTTTTGAATCCTACGGGTCCGAGATCCAATTCGCAGCTCTGGGTCATTCCCGGGTCTCATGATAGGTTGATAAAAAAATTAAAATAAGACATTTTATGTTTGTTTTTTAAAAACATTGTTAATTTGATTTCAATTGAATTGTTATTATAAATTGAACATGTATTGACAAAAAATAGTATTTTTAAATAAATACACAGAAAAAAATCTAATTTGAACGAAATATATTGTATGTAAAATGTACATTATACATATTTACAACCAATCTATAATATATTGTATTAACAAAATAAAAATATTGATATTAAATACACATATTTAAACAAATTTATTTAAAATAGCATTTTAAAAATATCAATCTTTTCAAATTTACGTCTGATAGCCTGATTCTCGATTTTGTACATGTATTTTCAGCAATTGAAAAACTCTCTCTGCTACAACTAATGTCAGTTTTATGGTCAACTCTGTCAATAGGTAAATTAATTGTTCGCTCCCTGTAGACTCATAAGCATTTGTTTATTTTTGGAAATTAAAAATATTTCCCAATTTTTGTTTTTTCTTTCTGACATATGAATTGCCGCGACTCGATGCATCTAAAACCCTATGTATTCATTGATGGCTACTTGTCAATACTACGAAACGATTGCCGTTAAAGTTACCCATAAAAAATAAAATACAAATATTTTAAGCCATATGTTTGGCTCAACTGTGCTAGTTTCACTCGTTTGTTTAAATTCAAATCTGCATTATTTTGTCGTAGTAAGAATAGAAAGTGTCACTGAAACGTAACTTCTGGAAATTTTCAATGCATTTTTTCGATCAAATCCTCTAAACCACCCTGCGTTAATTTTTAAATATACTCGAATACATTCAAATTAATAAAAGGAAAACAATGTAGGTATACAAAACCACCATTTATTGAACAATAAACGTGTTTTTGAGCCAACGGTCCCTTCATCAGGATACAACGTAGAGTGAAAATTAAAATTAAAAGATAAGAAATTACCAAAAAAATATGTATTATGGGAGCTGAAAAATTAGTTAGGAACAAATTAAAGAAGTCAATTATTTAATAAATAATGATTTTATACAGAGTTTTATTTTTTATTAATACAAAACATCTGTACCTGAGATTCTAATTAATGATCCTATATATGAGTCTAAAAATGAGCAAATAATCAATTTCATACACCATTTTATGTTGAATCTTGGAAATGGACACACCCGTTTGAACACTTTCGACTCATAATCAAGGCAGAAATATAGTCTTGCGAGGTTATTAATGTTTTACAAATATATATATATATATATATATAATTATATATATATCTATATATATATGGTCTCTGCTTGAGACATCTGTTGATTTTTGTTATCATTAAGATTTTTGTTATCACAGTTTTCGTAACTAGTAATAACACCTCTATATTTTATTCTTTCAATGTATTTAATCTTCATTCAATCTCCAGAGAAAACTAATATCCATTTATTGTTCAATAAAACCATTTATTGAACAATAAACGTGTTTTTGAGCCAACGGTCCCTTCATCAGGATACAACGTAGAGTGAAAATTAAATTTAAAAGATAAGAAATTACCAAAAAAATATGTATTATGGGAGCTGAAAAATTAGTTAGGAACAAATTAAAGAAGTCAATTATTTAATAAATAATGATTTTATACAGAGTTTTATTTTTATTAATATAAAATATCTGTACCTGAGATTCTAATTAATGATCCTATATATGAGTCTAAAAATGAGCAAATAATCAATTTCATACACCATTTTATGTTGAATCTTGGAAATGGACACACCCGTTTGAACACTTTCGACTCATAATCAAGGCAGAAATATAGTCTTGCGAGGTTATTAATGTTTTACAAATATATATAAATATAGATATATATTATATAATAGATTATATATCTATATATATATCTTGTATATGCTACAGATCTATATATATATCTATATATACAAAGATATATCTATATCTATATAGATTATATATCTATGATAATATTTTATATGATATTATATATGGTCTCTGCTTGAGACATCTGTTATATATGGTCTCTGCTTGAGACATCTGTTGATTTTTGTTATCATTAAGATTTTTGTTATCACAGTTTTCGTAACTAGTAATAACACCTCTATATTTTATTCTTTCAATGTATTTAATCTTCATTCAATCTCCAGAGAAAACTAATATCAGAGTACCACATGTAACCGGTTGCTACTCTAATCAATGTATGTATCCTTTTTTATATTTTTTTCATCTTAAGTAACCGCAGATATATTGTATACCTTCATAAAATATCATGATTTTATTTTGCTGGCGACATATGTCATGAAAGTACCTACCTCGCGTCTTCCGAAAGGAATGCAAGCTTAGATGCCTTCCGTGTATGGGTTATTCAATGGCTCTCACAAACATTTAAAAGACATAAAGTATTCTATACATGGGATTCCTTTTTACGAGGTGACCGGTGAAATGTCGTAAATTAGCCATAAAACCCGATCCTCGGACAGAGCATTGGGGACGACAGCAACTAAGGCTCAGAGTAAAAACGTTACTAATAATAATTTATTTATTATGTTTAAAATAGCGCGAACATAAACACATATATATCAACTCTGGAAAGCGATTTCGCTGTCAACGCCAAAATTTTTCGGTACTTACACAAAAAATAATTTTTGTAAAATAAATACTGCCCTTTCAATACTTTTTCATCAAACAATGAAAGAGAAATATCGTAAGAATCCTGATATATACTATTCATAAATTTAGAATCGTGTTATACAATACATTGTTATCAAAAATTTACACAACATATATTTAATTTAAATTTAGACATTTTTTATTTCTTTCTTATTTCCTCTGGCATTCATTCTGCATCATGGCTTATTGAGATTTGGAAATCTTCCTGAATGGGAGTCTCATTGTATCTCTTCCTTTTATATCATATTCATGTTTATGCTGATTTTAATAATTTTTTCTATTAAATTTTGCCGTAATATTTTCAATGAGGATTGTGAAAATATATACCATAATTGTAATATAATCTTTATTTATATATCGTCGTATTTAATTCGTCCAATTCTATACTGGTTCGGATATTCTAAGTAATTTTTCTTGATATTCTTCCATTTTTTTTTTGCAGTAGTTATTAGTACTAGTAAAAAAAATGTTGACTGCAATATTTGAATATGCGGAATAATAAATGAGTTTCTAACTATTCTGCAAAAAAGCACCGATAAATCTTAATATATTTTTTTATTGTAATTAATAAAAATAAACTTACTTTTCACCACTTTTGTATTTAAAAATATCAGCATGTTTCAGAACCCATGACCCCTTCGTCAGGATACATACAATTGTATATTAAAAAATAAATTTTTAAGGCAATTTTTTAATTTCTTGTACAATTTTGTGTTTTACTAAAAGTTTAGGCGTGTAGTGAATACATTTTTTAATAATCGCAATAACAAAGTATTTGTTTATGTAAGAGTCATGCTTCAATGAACTATTCGTTGCACGCTCCGGCTATATGTTCAGAATAATTATTTAAGATTTTTTTTTTTAAACTATATACTGCAATGCGTGGGTTGGAACCATTATTAAACAAAATACACAGAACAACGACGTTGAATTCACACCCGATTATCAAATTTGGCATTCGCCTTTGGGCAAAATTCCTAAATATGTACTACGTTCGTAAACTGCTTGGTTCTGTGAGACAGGGCAATATTTAGTCCTGACACCACCTATTAACAGTTATCAAAAAAGTTATCTTCTGTATTTTCAAGGCTTTTTCATACCGTATATAATTAATTTAAATATCAATAAAACGAACATGGCAAAAAGTAGATATATTTAAGGGTATAAAATATGAAAATACAGTATCTTATCCTATTTTATGTATCCATTTATGGTATAGTAAAGAATGAACAGATTAATTGTGCACGTGACTGATCATAGTGAATAAATAGATTAGATTATAAAGGGTTGCTAGGGTAGTTTATACACGCTGATATTAAAAAAAAAACAGAATCAAAACAAAAGAATACATAAACAAGACAAGAAAAAAATAGTTTTCATGACAACTAGATGAGAGTATATATCTTCAGTCTTAGCATATCATACATACTGGTTTAGTTTCCTTTCACAGGCGCTGATTATTTATTGGTGATAACTTTTAATAAGACCGTCATCCAATTTCTGGTGCAACTGATCGTCTTATGACTTGTCTTATGTTCCTGCTCATCGCCAAGTGAGCACGAGCGTATCAAGTATGTACAAGACTATCTATACTACTATCTATAGTAGAGAACGTACAAGAAGAGATCTTCACAACCTATGGTGTAAGACGAAATGAAGAATTTTAATCATAGTTATTAAAACTTTTTATCACAGTGATTAAAACTGGCAGGAACACAAAATAGTTTGTACGGTTTGTATAGTTTCAAATTATTCAATGAACTGCCGGTAAATGTGAAAAAGGTAAATAGTATTTCTACTTTTCGTAGAAAAATGCAAAACAAGTGAAATATGAGTTTAAAATTTGATTATTTTTATGTCTTTTCATGTTTTTTTGTAAAATCTTTGTTATTTTGTACAGATATAAAAATGTTTTTCTATTCATCAGGTATGTTGATATTATGTTTGAAAAATCTATATATTTAAGTACAATGTTAATTTATGTTTAAGTACAAGATGTAAAAATATGTACCTTTTTACAAATAAATTAAGTATCAAATACTATTTTTTATGACCCCCCTCTAAACATAACATAGCTTCAACGTGTGAAGGAGTGGTAGAAGCAAAAACGTTCACTTCGTTAACGCTTCGCAATAAGATTACAAGTTTGATAAGATGAATGTAATTTTATTGACTTCATCATCATCCAACGAACCATTGAGGATCCTTGTCTCTTGTAGGAGTTTACGCCACCACCATCAATCTTCACATGCAATCAATCATCTAGCTGTAGATGTCAAGTTTTTGACATCTGAATCGTATATTATTGACAACAGTGCACAATTTTAATATATAGTTATATATCTGTTAAAATTTAACCCTGCTCATTATAATGTTGGTTTGATGAAATTTCAGGTAAAGGCAATCGTTGTATCAGCGGGCACCGAAGACGGCAGTATTAGCTACGTAAGAAAATATTATTGCGAAACTTTCACTTATTTTCGCAATAATCAAAATTTAAAGAGTTAAGGTTGATATTACGATCGTTAGACATATTTAACTGTAAATAGTTTCGGATATTTTATACGAACCGTATTTATTTCCGAGCAGCGAATCTCGACGTTTCGTTGAATACTTATTCAACGTCATCAAGAGGACGACCTTTACCTGCGGAGGTGGAGGTCGGACTGATTAGGTGCTGCTTTCTAGGGCGTAAATTGCATGCACTTTGTTGTGGAGTGTTCTCTTCTTCTACAATAGAGGTCGCCAGTGTGCAATATGTACTAGTTACGTCGGCGGATTTTACTGCGACTTCTCTCAAGGGTTGAATCAATGTCGTCAGAACAGGGCGCCAAATACTTGATAGTTTGTAACTGTCATCTCTATTGAAATTGGGATGTTTTTATATTTCAATGGACTCCCTCACTAATCTGGGTATAAGGTACGGTTCTGTTGAGAAGATTTTTGCCTTGTCAAATCTGATGAAGTGACAGAGATTCCCTTTGGATGCATGTTCACAGATTGCCAATATATTGGAGTTGTTGTTTTTAATTGCTCCAATATGTTCCTTCAATCGTGTAGCGATATTGCGTTTGGTTTGTCCTATGTAGAAAGCTAATTTAAGAATTGATAATGTATGGGTAGATTTAATTTTAAGTTGACAAATCTTAAGAATTTATGTTGATTTCTCCCTATAGTCTGTATATATACAGACGTACATTGAGTCGATGAATTATCATCACCATCATCATTACTGTTGGCTCTACAACACTTGGCGTGTTTTGGCCTCCTCAAGAGACTTCCTTAAGACTTCCAAGAGAAGATCAGGGTGGTCTTCTCTTTAAAGTTTGTCTTAGGGTCCCAATGACGACGCGATAAAAAAAAATATATTCTACTACAATAATACGAGAACAAACTATCAAATATACTCATCACTGCCGAGACTACACAGACGGGGCAATGCGTAGGTACAGATATTTTTAGATGTATTTCATGATCGCTTGACTACTTTCAAAAGATATTTACAATTGATTCCTCAACAGTGAGTTTTTATAGTAACGTCCGCTAATTTTTTACTGTTTTATTCATAAATTTGTTGACTTTTCATTTTTCACTTCATATATTATAGTTTTTAGTCAATTAATTTTTTGTTTGTATATATATATATTTTTTACATTACTCGTCGCTTCATTTACAATGCAAGTATATCTTGGAGAAGCTAATGTAGCTAAATGGAGGCGATACGCTGCTTGATGCATTCAATGCTATCATTAAATACATCGACATGATCGCTCAGTTCATTTAGGAGTTGCACGCTACGCGTTATGGTGTGCTTATTCATTACATCCGTTCTGCATTTTGGGACATGAAATAGCGCGTGACCTCGATTTCGCAAATAATTGTTTGGTACAAACAGGACATAATTCTCTAGCAGGTTCGGGGCGTCAATTTTGTTTCTTAAAATTTTAACCCCCAGCATGACTAGGCCCTCCTGTCTGCGCGACTCGAGGCTGCGGTAGTTGCATTCCCTCAACAGTACTTCATGGTTCATGAATGTAGGATATTCTCCTGTTCTGCCATGTATAAATAGCCCAAGAATTTCTTTTGAATCTGCTCAATCATGTCGATGTATTTCCTTTGGTGTGGGCTCCACACTGCCATTCCATATTCCAATTTTGAACGAATGATGAAATTGTACATTTGCTCGATGCACTTCTCATTCGAAAATCCTTTTGATGCATGTGTTACGTAACTAGTTGGTTTATGTGACTTGAGAAAGTCAGTTAAAAGTTATATTTTATATTTTGCTGAGTTCATTTATTGCCTATGTGATTGTTATGTTGATTGCTTTCTTCTTATTTTTTTTTTTAAATACTAGTTAAATTGTAAAGATGTCTCTGTGTTTTAAGCACTTTTTTAATGGTGCTGTGCGCCGTATTCACGTAAGTAAATTAATTTTCCGAAAATCATTTCACTATCTACTAACTATTCAGTGCTCATAAGTGAGGTTGACCGTATAACGCAATAAACCAGATCAGACCGGGGGTATCGGAGAGGCCTGATACCCCTGGTCTGATCGTGAACCGTCTTTATTTATTTTGAAGGAAAATACAATTAATCTTATATCCCTAGTTATTTAATATTTAACGTAGCACTTTATTACCTGCAAAAAGCGTTTTCTCTCGTGTTTTGAGGGAATTCATAATTTTTCGTAAAATAAAAAAGTAAACCCACTAACCAAACAACAACATGGATATTATATAAAATCAATCTCTATCTATGAATACTTCAAGCCAGTATGAATTACACAAGTAAGTTTTCATAAAAACAATAAAATAATAATGTTAGGTATTTGATAATTATTTTAATATTATTTATAAATTTAGTAATCCTCGGTGACTGCATTCAAAACATTTTTTTTTTCGATATTGCTGCCTTTGCCTTTATAACCCACAATTCATATATGATATAGATAGTAAAGAATAAAAATACGATAAATAATGAAAAGCTGATCTGAGCATAGTTAATACAATTAAAAAAGAGTCGCTCAGATGGTTTAGGCATGTTGTGTGAATGAGTGGGGAAAAAATGGTAAAAAAAAATATGTGGCCCGAATACAGAGTCAATGCTTAAATGATTTAAAGGTTAAGGTACGCTTTAAAAGTGTTATTTTGTGCTGCAAATTACGCTTTTAAAGCGTACCTTAAACTTTAAATCACAAGTATTTGTGGCACCAAAAAGAGAGCGTGAAAACAATTAACCAGATACGGTTCTGCTAGAAGTCTTATCAATCGTTGAACTTATATTCGAAGGCGTATGAGGCGAGAGTTGTGTTAGGACAGAAGAGTGTGGCGCTCTATCTATCTATTATTATAAGTAAGTGTCATTGCTTTGTTTCTATAATTATTCTCTGAAATGTATATATAGGTATATCTATATTTATACAGGTGTTAATTTTATATGCCCCACCCCAACCGATTATTCCATATTGCATAAGTGACAGCTCGGGAGCATCATAATAAACTATTTTAAATTGTATATTAAAATGTTAATTAAAAAGATCTACGTATTTTGGAGGAATTCCAAGAGGAGTAAACACATGCATAACCCCTTGTTACAATGGAATTAGTGTTGTCACATTCCTCACGCTGGACCGTAGATCTAGCCTGGACCGCGTGGTCTTTGATCATTTTAATGCAGCAATTTTTTCCTGTTATTAATGACTCGAACTCCGACCCTCCGATTCTCCATCAATGCCTGTCACATTACATTATAAATCTACGTTCGGGAACATTAATTAAGTTGTTGTAGTTAAATTGTTCGGTGCCGGGTCTAATGGCCGAATGTTCTATCATTTCTCCATTTATCATAACGAAATCACGCCTCATTGATATGTGGAAGTGTATTTGCAACATTTCAACAATTAAACAAAAGAAGCACAAGAGCCATTTTTCATCTAAACGTGCCGCAATAATGCAGATAATTAATTGTTATTTCATATATTTTATTCGTGACAATGATTTCGGTTGAGTAATTAAAAGAGAGACCATATTCAATTTCGAAATATATCATTTAAATAATTAGTGGGCGCTTATTTATAATTATTTTTCTTATGATTGTTATGGTGGGTTTATTGCAATATGGGTAATATTATGTAATATGTAATACTATAAGAATGACGTACTTTTCTGCCTTAAAAACAACACGCACAATATTACTGATACGTGGCATCACGGACATTTCTGTTATTATGGGGAGCATAATTGTGTGTTTATTTCTAATAACTATAAAGAAAATTATATAATATAAACGTATATTTTTTAATATACAATGTTTTGTAGAATTGTTTTTGACACAGCGGAAAATTACGAAGACGTGCGAATGTAATATGTCTCGTGGTAAGGAAAATGGTTGTCTAAGTAATATAGACGTAATAATTATCTTCAAAGGTAAATAATATATGTGGGTATTTATCATCAAATTCCGAAATTTCAGTTTGGATTTCATCAAAATATTTTGTGTTGAGAAAATACTTTTTTATAACAGAAATGCAATATATAAATATATGAGGTTTGTTTAAAAGTAATGGTCTTCCATATTTTTTATCATAACGTATAAAAAAATGAAGAACAGATTGAGGGAATGATTTTTAATATTATTATAGTTGAAAACAAATTATAATATATGAAATTATATGATTAGTATTATAGTAAATTATAAAGATACACTTATAAGCTATAGTATCACATTCTGAGCAAACACAAAGCATTTTTTAAATTTAAAATCAAATAAACAAACTTAAGATATCTATTTAACAGTATTAATCTTTATTAATTAAACTTATTTATATTATATATATATATATCAATAAATCTTGTTCTTTAAATGGAGAGAAACTTATGACATATTTTTAGATTAATTAATCTTTATTACGTACAGATTTTGACTTTTTAAATAGAATTTTTAATCATTTAGACTAAATTTTACCATCTTAATTAATGGCAGAATCATCCAAACCTGAAAAACTGTAGTTCCCCCTTTGAACTAACTTTGATATTTCTAATTTCTGAATTACATCCTCCCAACGATATAATTCTTCGTTTTTTATAGCTGGCTGCTCCAGAATGTTAATCCTTCATGAACCTTATCTTCTTCAAAAAAGAAAGAATTTTTACAGGATACTTTTCATTAATCAGGGCATAATCTCCAATGTAGCAATTTGATGACTGCCAGAGACAACAGCAGGTCCATCATTTTCTAAATCGATTGTATCATTTTCCTTGGACATTGAAGTGTGATCTTAAATGCACGAAGAAGAAGGTAGAGATAATCGGTCATTATCATTATGTGTATTGATTGTATCATTCTTTATTGACTTTCGAGGACATCTGTTGTGTGTTTTGGTAAAATGATTGTTTTGGTATTGTTGAAAGTATCCAAAATAGAAGATATTTTAGTTAATAGGAAGATTCTGGATCAACATTTTTAGCTTTCAGTCTCAAATACCTTTTCTTGTATTTTTCTCTCAACTTAACAGTAGTCTTCATTTTATTTACAAATTTGCTATCTTTGCATATAAGTTAGCTTGTCGCCTTCGCATTTGACATCTATTACGAGCAGCTACAGACTGATCTGAAGGATGCTTTAAAGATGGTATAGGATTTTTTGGAGGTAGTTTTTTTGTTACTGTACACTCTACTGTTTTGTTTCCATTGTTTTTGTTTTTGTCAAACTTCTCTAGGACTCATAGTAGTAATTAATTTTAGCTAACCCTTCTCTATTTTCTTTAAATATTTTTTCCTTTCCTTGTCCCGTAAGTTTTCCAAAGATTCGACATTGCTTTTCATTTGTTCTCGCCTTTTCCTTTTCTTTTTTAATTTAATTTCTTTATCACTCAACTACTTTTGTCGTGCCATTTTTCTTATTTATATACCTGTATAAAATTGAAACCCACATAATACTAGTTGAAGGAAAACAATTAATAAATCCAACTCATTTTTATACAAAGTTATTAAGATATAAAACTGTATAAATCATTCCCTCATACAATCATCATTCCCTCACTATTAAATATAATGAGGGAATGACGAATTCGAACAAAAGCTTCATAAAACACTGGAAAATAATCTCCAATTGCTTAAGTTTCTTTGTATATGCATTTTACCCCCCAAAACGGATGAAAAAGAATTAAAACATAATAAAAAAATTATAAATCTTTCATATAAGTACAATGAGGGAATGACGGACGGATATGTAATGTCTAAGTAATTTCAACCAAATACTTTTTTGCAAATACTCACCGCGGTGTTGAGAACAAACCGCCATATTGACAAATTACAAGTGTTGCTAGGTCTTAAAAATATAAGGTCTTATTTATAAATCTCGTTCGATACGATCGTAAATCGAATATTCGTAACAGGGTAAGTGAATGATTTTATTTTGCGGGACAGTCACTTAAAATCTATTTTTCGTTTTTGTATTTGACGCAGTGCAATGAAAGTTTTCACATACAATTAACACTATGTATCGAATATTTTAGCAATATTAATTTAATAAGATTATTGTTGTATTTGAGATGAAAAGCCTTTTTATGGTTGTACTCAGACTAAGGGACAAGGTGAGGGAATGACTTTTAAGGTAATAAATTGACCACATTTTTTTTATTTTCTATACATTATCTATTTTTTTTAACAATAGTAGTATAGATAGCTTGCATTTAAATAAAAAATATTACACCGATAATTAATGCATATGACTCAGCACTAATGACTTGGGACTGGAATTTCGGAATTCGGTGAGAATTACCCATATACTCGTATACATATATATATAAAAGAATGATTCATATTATATAAGTAGGACACATATTTGTAATGGAAAAAAATAACTAAAAAATTATAACATTATTAGGATGATGACCTATCTATTATAAAGAACTTCAAGTTTCTTATACGCTTGCAAAATTTATGGCAGATAAATAAAGAGAATTGACATTTTGAATAAGTTTTTAAAATTTTCCAAATTGTGTATAAATTTATATTTTGTTTAAAGTAAAGAGTAGATTTTGATAATTATGTATACATTCATCTTGTATTTACGTTCTTATTCGCGTACTCTCTTGGACTTTAATCTTAAAGAGGCTTGCGTGACCCAGAGGGCTTTGCTATTGGGAGCTCGATCTCCCGCAAGGACCACCCAAGCCGGAAAGGTCAAAAGCCAGAAAGAAGCTAATCTAATAACGGTTCATTGAAAAACCCTAATGATGAAACAAGCGAATGAGGTAGAAAACGCGATGTAATAAAACACCATTCTCTTTGGGTAATAAAACTTATAATAACACTCTCTGTTCACCAATTCTTATACGAGACTATGTACAACTCTTTCTTCGAGATTATTAATATTATAGAAATATTAATTTTTCGAGAGGTATAACATATAATAATATTTGATTGTAAATATTTGCTAGTTATCATTGTTATAAAATAAATGATATGTTTTATCTATTAAATAAATAAAAAATGTGTATAAAAGCAATGAAATTATTAATTATTATTATTAATTAAAATAAGAATATTGAAGAACATATCCAATACACAAACTCTATTGAAAATTTCCATCTAATGCATTATGGGGACAATCGACACTGGGTGCTTCGAGCACAACATTTCAAGGACATCATTAACGAATAAAACTGACTATTTTATGTTTAGATTTGTTTTCACTTAATAAACAAATTTGTAAATAATAAATATTTTATTTTATTTTTATTTTGCCCTTAAGAGAATGATTTAATTGAACTAAAATAAGACGTCAGCACCAATGTTTGCTACACCTACTGCCAATTAAAATTTTCCAAATAAATTTTACTATGGAATTATCAAAAAAGTATATGCGTAAATAATTGCTTCGCTTACTATGCAGGATGTAACAGAATTAGTCCACAATACTTTATAGGTGGAATCCTGCTTTAATTATTAAGACGAATGGTTCATTGCATAGAAGATAGTTTCATTTTTAAATTCGTGCTATACTATGTCATTAAAAAAAGATGTAAGAGTTGTATTATATAGTTTTAATATTTCGATGAAGACATTTAAGTATTTTCTGCGTACATTTAAGCAGTGTTCCTATTATTATATTTCAAGAATGCTGATAACTGCTCACAGCTCCGTTATTGCTCCATTATCTCTGGTAATTTGTCAAATAACTATCCACCGGATCAAGTTATTCGTTACCCTTCCACCTACCACTTCAATTAATGATTATCTACTCATTATCTTAAAACAGTCACAAATAATTGGCTTCATTAAGTATTTGTACTGAAAATGATAAAAAGCAAAAAATATATACCTACAGGGTGTCTCATAGCTAGTATCAAAAACTTTACAGGTAGATTTCTGCTTTGATATGAGTCAAAAACTTTCAAGCAACCATGAACCAATATCAATTGTTATGGAGATGTGCAATATCAAAGTTTGCATTTTTCTTTTTCAACATTTCTGGCTTATTTTTTGTAATATATTGGATTATTATTACAGTAACTTATATCGAGTACGAAAAATTCATTCGTTTTAATACAGGTTAAATAAAATGATAAAAATCCTGTAGAAATTCCAATTGTAACTAAAAAGTTTTGGCACTATAAGAAGAAGAAGAATAAATATGCAGGTTCGTCTCAGAACTCAAAATAACGCAGCTGAAATCACTACTTATTCAATTCAAATCCGATAAAACAATTATTTAAATATTTTTAAATATATGAAATATATATAGGTATTTCCCCAAATAAAGTTTTACACGAAATATAATGTAGAAATTTGGAAAAAATATTGAACTACCATAAAAGTTACTAATATCAAATATGAAAAATTCATTCGTTTCAATACGATACAATAAGTTGAATAAAGTGAAAAAACATTGCAAAATATTAAATTGGAATTTTTTATCATTTTATTAGACTTGTATTAAATATAATGAATTTTTCATATTCGAAAGTTATTATAATGATATTCCATCTTTGAAAAAAAATGCAAATTTGATGTCGCATATGTCCATAACTATTGATATTAGGTCATGGTTGCTTGAACATTTTCGACTAATTGCTCTCATTGCTCACGCACTCGTTACGGATATCTTCTATGCAACGAACCATTCGTCCTTGTAGCAGCTGATCCCTAATGAACATAAAGATGTACAACTTCAATTTCTTTTACGGTCAAAGCTAATTATGTAACGTTTATTTTTGGTTGCTTGTTAAAGTGGCGGCGTATGTGAGATATAGTGATGGTTAATCTGTTATTTTAACAATTTATTTCATTGCAAATGTTTACTGATTGAAAAATTTATTCCTATGATTTAATTTGCATTTTTAACTTTCTTTAATTGTTCGGATGGCTAATTTTGTGTTTCCATTTATTTTTTTCCTACATTTAGTAACTTTTTTGTACACGTAATTCATCGATGTTCTGCAATATAGTCATTATTGGGATCCCCTGAAAATTTCATAGATGTGGTGGTCACTTACGGCTGGAATCAGTGAATATTTCGTTGTGTAAAGTGATCACTTAAGCCATCCGTATGATAGATCGTAATTCCTATAAACAACCAACGACTTCCATACCTACCTTCCAATATAGATAGCTTCGTCTCTGTGAGACATCTATAATATTTCTTCATTACCTTCCTTTTTACTTTTTACTTTTTTCCATAAATTCATTATTTATTTGTAGTTTGTACTTTTGAAGGCTTTATAGCCATGTGTGTTGACAAAATAAAATAAAAGTAAAATGAGTTTAAAAGTTTCACACCTACTTTGTGTATAAGAAATATTGCTACCGAACATTTAAAGTTATTCAAACTGAAGTTTTCGGATGATTGATCGTGACAAATGATATTGTGAAAGGTCTCCTAAATATTGATGGATGTATCTTTAAAATACGTTGACATAATCTAAACATCCCCATCGAATCTGGCCATGAGTATAGTTGACAAATGAGTCATTAATCAACGAAACGGACACAAGAAATGTAATCAGTTAAGTTATACTATAATCTCTTGGACCCGATTTCATAAATCGTTCCCAAACTGCAGCTGGTGCTTGATACCTTGTTTTAGAAGACAGGAAAAATAAGTGTTTAGGGTATCCCTAACAAATCGATTACAGACCCTAATAATCAGAACCCGTATTTTAAAGGAATAAAATTTTAAAAATTACATTCGAATTAAATCCTATTTTTATAGCACAAGTTCAGCTTAATTTGAAAATAATAAGAATATGGATGCGACTTGCATTTCGTGTTTACATCTCTTTTTAAAAGAATATAATATGTGACTTTATTTAGATAATTAAAAATTTTATGGATTAGATAAATTGTCAAAGCAAATTAAATTTTAAAAATAACCAAATCCTTTTCGCAAATAGTGACCTTTTAAATTTGTTTTAAAGCTTTCTAGTCTCCTAGAATCAACAACGGAAAGATGTCACATCACTATGCCATAACTATCTTCACAAGCAAACTTACCAATTTTACAAGGCAATTTTACCTTTCCCAAAACACAGCATAATATTTTCTTGTCCCCATTCATCTCCTACTCGTTTCGTTATCATGGAACTAGTTTTGCCACTGAAACATGGTTTACCAAAAATACGTTTCAATTGTTACGCTACATTGTGTACTTGGTTGGAAGAAATTGCCAATTGTAATATTATGCATATTGTAATATTATGTACAGTTGCCGACAAACTTCTTGAAATTCTTTGGCGTAGTGGGGGAATGCGCAGAAGACAACATTTGGGTCTCTTTGGTGGAATGGTACATGCGCAAACTTCCCCCCACTACGCCGTAAAATTTCAAGATGTTTGCCGGCTACTGTATACAAAAAGTGAATAAACAAATAAAAAATCTTAAAAAGTTTATTCAACTGTAATTTATTTATTTTTTGATTTTGTTAAATTTTATGCTTCCAGTTTTAATTTTTATTATGCTCGTATATTGTATCTCGATGAAGGGACCGTCGGCCTCTAAACGTTGCTAATTCAATAAATAGTGGTTTTATACAAATTGTTTTCTTTTTATTAATATAGAATTTAGTTGCGTTAAATTTACAGCAATCGACTACTATATTTGAAATATTTATAAATAATTGGGTAATAGTCTATTTTTATCCAATAGTCTATTTTTATTACAATGAAATCGTTAAAACTAAAGTATCATAAAAAATATATGTTGTTTTACTATTAGTTTGTAAGTACCTACTTTAATTGTGGAGTTAACTCTTATTTTATATCACATAATGCTCGGGATATACAGTATATTCGGTGACCGGTGTCAGAGTCCTTAACACTAGAAGCGCCGCCGTCCCATTTTTGTCCCACCCGCAAGTTTGATCGTCTATAACTTTTTTGTTTTTTTATTTACGTCGGTGAAACTTTTTGACTTTTAGTAATTTTATGTATTTATATAATTAAAAAATTTTGAAATTTTATAACAAGAATAGTTTATAAAAAGAAATAAGATATCGCTAGAAGTGCCGCTTGTCCCTTTTTTGTCCCGTCATTGTTTCGACGTAGACAAAGATGAAAATTATGTAATAAATGCGTTTCCTTACCTTAGAAAAGATGATAATAGATCAAATAATGGGCTTTTAGGTGATTGGGTTGTGAAGAAATAATGGAGCTGTACATCGGTAAGGGCAGAAATGTTACTTATGACAACTTTTTCACTTCACTTTTGTTAGCGGAATATTTGAAGTCCAAAAATACTAGTATAGTAGGCACAATCAATAGAGCTCGCAGAGAAATACCCGTATCCGTGAAGACCGCAAAAGAAGAATTATACAGTACGTTTGAGCTAAAAACCGGTGATACATCATTGACTGTTTATCAGGCTAACTTTAATAAAAATGTTCTAATGCTCAGCACTATTCATTCCAATATAACAATAGACTCTAGTTCAAAGAAAAAACCTGAGACGATATTATTCTATATCGAAATATAGAGTAGATGTAATAGATCAAATGACTCGTAAATATACAGTAAAGGCAGCTTCAAGACGTTAGCCAGTTCATACATATACGTTGGCCAGTTCATCATTATAATTTGTTAGATTTAGCGGGTATAAATGCATGGGTTTTGCATAAAATAATCAACAACAGCAAAATTAAATGCAGAGATTTTTTATTGCAATTGGGAGAAAATTATATGTCTAGTAGAAAACATAGCAATATCCATATTTAAAAGTTAAACATTAACTTATGCACGTGTATAAAAAGAAAACTAGGGGGCAATTGTTTTTCAAAACTTACTTATAGGTTTTAAAGATTCTAGAGAAATTTTCTTATTTTTTTCTCAGAAACATCTTAGTAGGATATTTCTTCCATTGCTTTTATACCCCTCACTCTTACTTTCTATATTTTGTGATAAGCTTATTGTTTAAATATTAAATCTTTTATATTTTTCTGAAAAATTACAAGGTTACAAGGCCCAGGTTTCATTATACGAATTACAAAATATATTTAATTATTTTTTAAATCTTTAAATAAATGATAAATAATTCTGATCCGAAGGTTTGGACAGTGCCAGCGGCAAAGAAATATTATTTAACAAGCAACGTGCTTGGGCATCAAGCGTATCAATTAATTTAAAATTCCACCAGGCTCAAATACTGCTACTGGTAATCATGAGATACGTATGCATATGCATACTTAGTAGCATCGCATCAGAGATGTAAACATATCATAAAAAAAGTATTCATACGAAGAAAGCTTAAATCGAGCCGACAGGACCAGACGTTAACCTTTTAAATGCGACCAATTTTCAACACAAATAAATACTTCTTTATTCTGACTATTCCCTATTCTACCAGTAATTAATTACCCTATATTTACCAGTAATTAATCAGGTAAAGGAGCGCGTGAGTATGTGTGATTCATATAAAATGAATTAGTTGAAAGGATTTGGATGAAAGTTGGTGGATACAGCAGAAAGGAAGAAAGTGGATGAAGTGAGTTTATATAAAAGAGAGTGTCTAGATAGACAAGTGAATGTTTTTATTAATTTTAATGGAGTCATATATGAGCCTACGTCATAATTTTACTTTTTTTATATAATCAATCACACGAAACACTAAATTTAACACTTATTTCAATATGAGCAAAATAAAAGTAAAAACTGAATATATAAAAAAAAATTATGAATGAAATAGTCTTACTTGATATGATGGCAATCAGAGTACCGGGTCACTATTGGACCTCTTTCACTATTGAACTCTTTCATCATGAAATATCGGTGAAGGGGTTTCTTTACTTCACCTAATGAATGAAATAGAAAGATGTGCAGATATAACAAGATCATGTGCATTGTGGTAATTTTATGGTATATGCAAGCTGTTATGAAATTTAAAAAATTATTAAAATTTATATATTTCTTTTATTTTTTCATGAAAAAACATTTTTATTGTGATGTAATTTAAGAAAAAAGTTTTATGATATTTATAACAAATTAAATAAATTTTAATGTAAATGGCAACGCAGTTCACCGGATTAGAAATGTTTCGGCTTCGTATTCCGATGGTAATCAAATGTTTTTTCGATAGATAGATTTTTTTCCATATATATTATTAATTGATTCATCTTATTTGTTAGAAGCCATATTGGTACAGAGTGGCGTGGTATTGACTTGGTGAGTGGCATTTCTCACATATTCACGCACACAGATGTATCCCACCAGCTAGTTCAACGGTACATCACAAGCTCAGAGTTGAGTTCTTACTTGATGGTATGCGAAGCATATCCAGATCTTTAAATTTGTACACCAATGCATGAGATGAATACATGGATAGGATTTTACATAAATAAAAGAAGTAATTTTAAAATAGTAATATAATCATGGCACTTTGTATAAAAGATTTAGCATTTGAACTATTTTCTAAAAGTTTTACTTCGCAATAAAATATAATTTCATCAAAACATAAACATGTAACGATTTAACAATAATATTAAATTATATAATTTGTTACACTGAAAAAATATATATCGGTCAATAAAGTACAGTAAGTAATTTTGACAAGCAATAGAATATAGATAACGGAAATAATGGTTTTGGGAAAAAACTAACCCATAAAAACCAAGTTTTTATTATACTCCCTTTCTCATTTGTATTGTTTCCAATTTGATATTCTATCAACATATAGCCGACTGATCGGACCCACGGTTGAAACAATTTTCGCGCCTTCTCCACGCATCGGTCTCCTTTCTCCAGGTATGTTTCCGGTATGGTTTCCAATTTGAAAAAACCGTTAAAATTTCGAAAAATTTAAAAATATACTGTAATAATTATTTTTTTTAAACGAAAATTTGTAACATCATTTTTATCGTTGCCACGAGTCTGCCTGCAATGTTTTAGCTCGATTAAATTACGGGAAAAGGGTAAAAATCGATCCAAAGTTTTTTCGGCAAACAAGCAGACGCTACGAGTTAAAAGAAAGGGAGTAAAAAAATAACTATCACTTTTACGTGTATCGGCATTCGCTAATTAATTTTCTTAGCAATGAAGCGGAAAATTTATTGAGTGCAAAGCAGCGCACACTCTCGAAAGGTCCTTTCGTGAAATTCGCATGACTTATTCCGTCTGAAATTTCTACGCCTACGCAACTATGCTCGCAAAGTCGCCTTCATCATCAACATCAAAATAAGATAAGACTCCCTATTGTTTGTTCCATATTTTTAAATAAGATAAAATACAAAAAATGTGTGTTTAAATCAACTAAGACTAAATTCTATGAATTGTTGAATTATTTGCGTATTGACTTGATTTGTTTATTTTATTGTTTTTTTTTTATTTTTCGTCGAAATTAATGTAGGTATACATATTTTTGTATTTATTAAAATATATAAGAGAACTGAGAGGCTTATGGAAACAACAACATTACATGTTAATTACAAATATGACTGGACTTCTAATAGAGAGCCACACTTTTATGAAAGCACAAATAAATAATAAATATTATTTTGCGTTACTCGTACGTAAGAGGTTGAGTCGGGCAGTCTGGCTAGGAGATTAAGCTCTTTTCTTGTCTGCTGCGCGCGGCGCACAAACAGATTTTTTCAAAGATATAATATTGAAACAGGGGCTTTTAAACCCTGACCTCTGCGTGTGGGCGCGGGCTCGCCAGGCCCGGACTCATTCCCAACTCGCTCGGGGTGAACATATTTTTTTACCATTATTTTTAATTATATCACCACACAGTAAGGAATTGGATGGCGATCACTTGTTCTACTTACTAAATTATTAGTGTAGCCTTGCTGTTATCCCGTTTTTGCCCTTGTTAGTAGTTACGTTCACTGTTCGATGTATTAAATTTAATAATGTAATGAATGTTTGAAACACGTAGATGTGTAGGTGTGTTTCGCAAAACGCAATAATTTTTAATGAAAATCTGACTTTGAAAATCAGCATTGATTTTTGTAATTATTTTCGTAATGCATAAATAAAATAACTGAAGCCTGAAACTAACAGAAATAAAGGAGTTTGTGACAAACAGAAAACAATTTGAATCTGAATTTTCGAATTAAATTAAAAACAGAACGCGTAGGTTTGGTAAATGGATGTATGTGGAGAGTAACGCGAGTATCTATGGAACCAGAAATAAAATAAAATTATTTAAATGCATTTATGAAATACACCCCTTTTTTCTCGAGAGAGAATTGGTACAAGGCGGAAGTATGACCTCCCTCTCGCATATATTTAAATTTTTATTTTATTTATTATTTTTTAAGTTAGTTAACATGAAATAATTCTACAAACTATCAATTATATACAATATATACAATCCATAATAAGTGGAATATTTACATTTGCATACCCTATAATATAACATAATCCATAATACATCCTTATCTATAATACATTTTATAATTAAAAATACATATTTATAATTCAGTTTATTTTTATTTATTTTTGCATAATAGAATCCCTTAGAAAACAAAACATTTTTTTTCAATTGAAATTGTTTTCTAATTTTTTTTTAATTCCGTACGAGTCTCTTAGTAAAAACGAATTTACATACCCAATAAGGGAGAAAAATATTGTTTAATAAAATTAAAGCCTGCCTGTTTATAAAACCATATTATTTACCAATTACGTATGAGAGATATGCATAATTCATCAATGTGTATAAACCTCGTTGAAAATCTCCACCCCATTGAGTCACTCATTAAACGTTTGTACTTATGCATATTAATTATCATTTTAATTTTTTCTTGTCTAGTATTTTTTCAGTGCCTACAATAATTGCGACATCTATATTACACATAACTTTTTAAAATTAACGAAGTATTTTTACTTTTTTAAAAAGGTACGTATTGAAACTAATAATAATTATACGTTATAATGGATATAAAATATTCTGAAATAAAAGCGGTAAAGTAGAGAAAATGTTTAACATTATTCATATAATTTAATTTAAGCATGTTGAAATATTTTCAAGATTAAACAATTGTCGTGGCAAGTAAATATTGCCCCGGGTTCTAATAGGTTCTCCCGGGATCGTCTGTCAATCGGACATGACGCATGATTAAATTTATAATGTCAAGTCGCTTCAGGTATCCATAATGTAGTAATAACCTGTCAACCGAGCTAAGTTAGTGAATCAAAATCTAAAATCTTCTCCACTCGATAATGTGTCATCGAAGCGTGGGAATCAAATGACTGATTAAATATTCACATTTGATTGATTTACTGCAACATGAATAATTCTACAGTGACAATGTGCGTTGAAGACTTCTGCTTAACTGGCACAGAGTTGGTTACTGTAAAAATTCTGTGCAGTTTGGCATATGAAAAAAAAACTGATTAATCAATATGCGGGTATTAATCACCATACAAGTCAGAGATTATATATATATATATATATATATATATGATAGATGTAAATTAAAACTATGTTTTTAATAAAATAAAATCAAATGCATAATCCAGTCCAGAGTATCAGGATTATCTTTGCTAAGTACCTTTATTTCACCCTCAACGTGATCATGCATTCTAATATTGTCATGGAACGTGGCCTTGGGTGACAAATGAAAACACTTCATTATTTAACGATTTATTAATTAGTGATTAATTATTTTAATAAATAGACAATGTCACTGGACATGGATTAAATTAAAACACCAATCTCGAATTCATACTATTTCGTGATATATCACTTACCAATGGATACTTTATTATCGCTGGGTAACACTTTCAAGTAAATCCTGTTCATAATCGCACAAAACAAGCCATTCCACGCAATCATTTGTCGCTTGGTTTACAACGCACGATGGTAACACTATTATTATTATTACTAGCAGGAAAGCAATCGGCTTCGCCGATTGCTTACTGCTAGGCCCTGCGGGCGGCTGTTTGCTGTGCAGCAAACACAATTGTTTACCTATGCCTACGTCAGCCGCTTCGCGGCCAAATGTATCTGGAAAATTTCCATTCTTGCTACTGTGGCCGCTTCGCGGCCAATGACGGTCGTTTGTGTTTGCTCTGCAACAAACACAATTGATTTCCTTACTGTTACAAAGTTAATAGAATTTGATAATTGGCCGTATTCTGAAGTAAGCAATATTTCTTTTTTTGTTTCTTGACAGTTACTGTATAATATTGTGATGCTGTCAACTCTGAGTTTATAAGTTTGGCTGGTTTAAAAATAATGAATTCATCAACATTGAGGAGAAAAAAATCAGGTTTTACTGTCTATGGTAGCTGTCAGTGACATACAAAAAATGAAACAGCTGTCGAATTCTTCTTTGTATTTATTTTTATCGATAAAATTACAGCGTCTTATTTATTAATAAATTACATAGCATTTTAGTTTAATGATTATTGATAAATGAATGTATTTTAAAAATATATCATTTTGTAGTCCATTTCACGACCATCATCTTTAATACTATCCACATAATAAAATGTAAAGATTGGACCTTCTAAACGCCCGAGTACATCTTCGTTAACCAATCGAGCATGTTCATTCTTTGGACACAGTATCGCTCGTTTACTCATTAGGGGAACATCCGCTATAGAATGTACTTCATTATATATGCTTTGAACAACATTTTGACTTACACTTTCATTTGGAATAAGCACTGATGACGCATACTTTCCTTCCACAGGAGGCAGCTTTCCATCGCCTAAATCTAAAAGCCACTGTGTAAATGAATTTTCACCTTCTAAAGCGGGGACATTAGTTTTCAAATTGAAAATAGTAAAATTTTTCCAATGTTGGCTGTTTTTAATAGATGTCGCTACTAACTGACCGCGAGAAGCCCTTCGAGAAACTGGTAGAATTTGTCTAGTCGCCGCCCAAAATGATTACTTTATTGCCAAAAATATCATTATTACCCATTATATCGCACAGAGTACGTACAATTATATCTAACTGGCGCCATCGGTGCTTCATCCCAGATGATAACATCAGCTGCACTTATAATTGCACGGTTCTTGGATGTCACTCTGCATGTTGTGTTATTCTATAAATCAAGAAGTAAATTAAAAGCCATGTGACATGTACGTCCACCTGGTAATAAAATTGCTGATATTCCTGTCCAAGCAACAGATAAAACTTTCTTAGATCTTCCTCTTCAAGTATGTATAATAGTCTTATAAAGGAACGTTTTACCTGTGCCACCAGGACCGTCAATAAAGAAACATTTTTTTGTTTCAGGTACATCTGAAATTTTTTACTTAATATACTGTCGAAAGCACAATGTTGTTCTCGATTGAGTTTTCCAGCCATCTCTAACCCTAAAGAACTTTCTAATGCTAAATTAATATCAACCACTTCATTATAAGTATTGCTGTAATCTGGTCCCGGCAAACCCTGTGATGTGCATGAAGAATTTTCATTTATTAATGCCTTTTGAATATACAAAAGGGAACAATTTTGTGCAATTTCTGCAGTAGCACCTTGACGACTAAAGTCTTCTGACATCAAATCTTTGAAATCGTTCCACAGCTGCAACGGATCTGGTGGGAGGCAATGAATCATTAATAAGACAAATAGGTCGCGAAGAGCTTTGGGCATCATATACTTTGAAGCTTCAGCCATGCAACGCTGCCATTCTCCAATATCATCGATGAGTCCTAATTCTCGTACTGCATCACGAAATGTAGGAAGTAGACAACCATTAACAGTCCGCAAAGATTCAAAGGACGTAGCGCCAGTCACTTGTAAAAGAATAAGTCTTAAATGGTATAATTCTATATTTCTAGGAGAAACGGGGGACATGCGACCAATAATCTTGTCCCCGCCACATTGCCTCTTCTTCCACTGCTTATTGCTAGAAAAAACATAGAAATTAGTTAAATCCTGATACTTAATATTACATGCCTCATTATCTTGTTGGTTAAGTTTAAACCATACAGTTAATGTTGTATTATTTAAGGCTGTAGAGTCCAACCAAATTCACCTGATGGAAATAACAATGGAAAAACCATTGGATCTAAATGTTTTGATAACATATTAATACGCTGGAGACCTCCTACATTCTTAGGGTGAACAGCAACATCTACGTTTGGCGGTAACCTACCTTCGTAATCTGCTACATACACAATGGCGACTTCATTATTATTAGATGGAGCATTATACCTTCTTTGGTCATCTAACGAAGAACGCGTAAAGAGTAGTTGAATATTCCGCATCTGGCCCCCGTGCTCTGCAACTATAGATTCTTCTTCCTCAACCGCTTCTTTCAACCTTTTGTATTGGAGAGCATATGGACTTACACGACGGATGACATTATCAATAGTTTCCATTATATTTTGTTGACATCTAAGGTTAGACGGATGGCTCATACGTACCCTGACTGCTTCATCCGCATCGTAAACACATAGTTGCGCATATGCCGGCACCTCTCCATCACTCTGCAAACTTCTAGACGTTTTATGATATACTTCACCTGAAATTTTTAAACAATACGGGCCTACACCTGGTATGTCACTTATTTGCACTCCGAAAGATGCAAATGCATTAGCACAGTTGTACTGACGAATAAAATCCTTAAAATTTTTAGACTCATTTCAGCATCAAAATGAACCGCTTTGCAATGATCTACAGTACTCTCCGTGGCCATGAATTAAAATTGTTAATGGCACATTTAAAATAAGATTTCGCATTTCTTCCTTCAGCATACACTCTTTGCCTAGCATTTTTACGTTCCCGCTGGTCAGCATTCCTTCTTTCACATTCCTCTTCTGTTATGTTTGACAGTCTACGTCTGGCATTTCTTCTTTCATATTGTGAACACGAATCGCATTATCAAATTGCCGGTTTGTGATGTTGAGTCTTCCATCGGAATTCTGAAAAATAATAATATTTATTATGTATAAATACGGAGAAAATGATACGTAAAATGACATTCGCGCCACGCGCTGTGAGACTTTTGAGGTTATATGAGAAATGTTCATGAATCTAAGGTTAAGTTCACTTTGCAGTTTAAATAAAATATAAAGCGTAATAAATGTTTAATAAACAAATGTTTTGAACGTTTATTGAAGCAAGATTAATGCAAAAACAATAAAAAGAAAAGCGTAAACGTATACTTACTGTCAATGTCATAAAGCGTCATTCTGTGGTATGACCAGCACAAAAATTCGTTGACTGCAATTACGTTGGCTGTTTTGAATACACGGATTCCACGAAAATATTTTAAAAAATCTATAAATTCCGATATTTTAATATTCGGTAATTTGGATTTGGATGTTTTTTGTTATCAGTTTGTTCGTATTCCTATATTTTTTAATCTTTTTAATGTACTCTAAAATGTTTTTTTTTAAACTGGCAACAGAAATTATCAGTATGCAGAAACGACATTGGTTGGAGTAATTAATATATATTATTATTATATTCCATGAACTCAAATCGATGTTTAAAATAATCTTATTATATTGGTGGTAATTATTTTCTTGTTCTTGTTAATAATAGTGTTACCATCCATTGTAATTTAGCGGAAATTTTTACACACAAGCTGTTTCGATGGCGGACCGAATCGCGAGAGTCAAATATGGTAACCAACTGGATTAGCAATAATTGATAGCCGCATGCAATGTTGCATTTCCATACCCCTTACATCAGCTCAGGGTTGTTAGCATGATTTCCCAAAAGAATTAATAAAACAACCCCATTATACCCGCAGCCGAGTTGATGTGTAAGGTTGTTATTTATATCTCTGTGATGAATGTGTTTGATCACGAACGGAGGCGTGTTTATTCAGTTTTAACGAGGATATAAGGACTTATAGGTATATTAAACACGAGCTCTCTAAAATTCAAAAATGTACCATTTTTGCAACTACGAATATTCCCGGCGCTCGAATAAAGAAAGTGTTTTTGGTTTTATATTTTGTCGAGAGAAAAAAGCAGACTTGAAGTATACTGCTTACAAATTGCACCGCTTTGCAAATTGCCCTGTAAGTTCAAATAAAATCTCTTGGAAGATATTTTTCAGTGCAAAAGAAAATGAGATAAAATGATGTTTATTAATGGATATGTCAGAAAAGGGGCAAATTAATTTTTGATGTATCCATCTTTTATTAGAAATCATGGTAGGTAACATAACGATCGATAAAACAAACATAACAAAGGTCACAAAATATCCGGTCCCTTTATACGCAAAGATATCCAAAAAATAATAAAACAATGTTAATGTAATGGCCATGACGCTCGCCTAGTGATCTGGTGGAAGGTGATTCGAGACCCATTCTAGAAAGTTAGTCCTATTTTCATAGCAGTTTAATTTTTTTGAAAATAAATTAAGAGTATTGATGCGAAACGATTCGGTTTTCGCATCCCTTTTTAAAAAAATTATTTTACAAATCTAATTAATGAAAAAAGTAGGTATTTCCTGCAAAACTACAAAACGACCCTGAAAATTCGGCAGATGCTTGTGTTATCTTGACACAGCTTTCAAAGACGGTGCAATTTCAATGCAAAAGCAATCGAAGAAGAAATTGATTATTAAAAACACTGGTAGTAACTGGACATAGAGTAAAGTGAAAAAAAGAGACGAAATTTTCCCGATTCGTGCGACAAGTGCCAGAAAATATTATTTAAATTAGCAATTTATGCCCCAAAAATCAGTTGCTAATAGCAATTAGCTACAGCGGCTCATACAGTGAATAGAGACTCACCGCACTCCCATATCAGTCCTACTCATATCTCGCCGGTTTGACAATTTTTTGCCCTAAAAGTCATCGTAAAGATCGTGTAAAGGGCGACTCGACGTGGAGAGGCCTGCAAATTGCATTCACTATCCCTCTCCATCCAATATAAACTCTACAACTCCTGTTAGCAGCTCACACAGGCTCACCAGAAAGAAAGCGAGGGCGCGCAGCGTTTGACGAAATGATTCCCTTCCAGCTGATCGTCCGGTACACAGGCACTATACAAAGTATTGTATGCTTGGGTTAAAATGTAAACGAATGAAGGGATCCTTCTGTTAAAATCGAATGCCGCATTGAGAAATCTCGTGCAACCTTTACCCGCATGAAGAGGATGTTCTGCAGCCATGATCCCAACCTCAGTCTACGTGTTCTCGGTATTATTTTATGGAATGGCAGCGCGGACGCTTACCGAAGAATCGATAAAGCGATTTGAAACGTTCAAGATCTGGATCTACGGAAGAATAATAAAAAAAACTGGATGTACAGAATTACGAATGAAGATGTTATGATAAATGAAGAAAGAAAATAAGTAGAAAAAAATAATCCTAAAATTTCATATCTCGGACATGTGATGAGATATTTGCACTTCACAATGCTGGAAATAATTCCAATAAATCGAGGCCCTGGAAAAAAGAGTACATCATGCCTGAAACACCTTAAACCATAGTCTGGCCAGTCTTACTGTAGAGCTATGTAGCTATACTGTACCGCAGTTAATAAAATGATGATTGCCAACACGCTGGCCAATGTTCGCTGAACGATAGGGTACAAGAAGAAGAAAAATAACACTATAAATGCATGCGTTTTATGACGTAATATTTTTTTATTTAATATAAAAGTTGTAAAATATATATCTATAAGTCGACCACAATCAAAAGTCCATTCCCTAGCTTTGTCCGGTAAGAAGAAAGCGGGTGGAAAGTTGCCTGGTAAGCCCCGTATTACAAGCCTCAATATGATATTCCAAATAAATATATATTTTTTAGTTTAAAAAAGGTTACTTACTTCCTAGAAAAACTTTTTTGTATTAATTTTTTGCATCGCAACAACACACATATTTTTGCGCAAATTCTTCTGAGTGCGGTCTAGCTATAGTAAGATATCATTTACCATTAACTTATGTAATGCAAGAACTCATTGAAGAGATGAAGCATATTGCTTTTTGTATGCTTTGTCAAATGTCTCTACTGACCGCGCCGCGAGTCATGCAGTTTTCTTGTTGACTTTGTGACCTTTTATAAATGTCGCGACACACGAGGGTCCGTGACTAACACTGACTAAGTAGCACGGAATTAATTGTCACCGCTTTGTTTATGTCACAACCCAGAAACACAACAAAGGAACGGAAAAATTCTTGTCATGTGACTATCTTACTCACGTTACGCTTGCAAAATATTAGATGAAGTACATTTTTTGATAGTACAATAAAAATACCGTATTAATGCTTTTACTGAACATATACAAATTTACCTCGATTTTTTAAATTTTATTTTATCAGTACATACATTCATTAAATTACAAAATTGTATTCATGATGCCCGTGTCGACGTAAACATTTTACACATTTGATATGTAGAAGGTAGTTGATAAATGATTAGGGAAACGTTAAATCATTAAACAAATTAATATCTACATTTTAATATCATTTTGGGAGAAGTGTTAGAGCAATATACACACATTTTGACTTTGAACACGGATCATGAAGAGATGATCATTCATTAAACGCATTCTCGAACAGAGTTAATAATTTTTTTATTGCAATCTTCCAAAAGGAAACTTGAAATTACATCATATTCAAAATTTAAGATTTGCAAAACGTATATGCGACATATATATATATACCAACTACGTTAATTATTAATGAAATGTCCTAGAGAATGAAATAAGATCTAAAACTTGAAATGCACTCAATTTATGCATATTTTATTTCAATTATTACAATTATTTAAAAAAACAAATAATTATAAATATATTTATAATTATTTAGACAGAGGTTATAGTTAAGGTGAAGTTTTTTATAGTTTATTTATATTAATAAAAAATTATATAAATGTAATAAAAAAAAATTAGATATTTGTAGATAAATATGAATGAGGAAGGAATATGATGATTTTCCCTATTTAATCTTGAAAAGATTCTTCATTTTTGATACAGTAAATTGCAGCATTGCTTAAGGAATTTTGGCAGTGGAGGTTATTAGCTGTACAAAGCTCTACGAATCGAATTGATGTTGATGACACCAGGAATAGTGGATAATTGTAATCGTTATGGCCCGCGCTCACGCTTGATTTTTTTTCATAGATTTGACTCAAGTTCACATAAAGAACAGTAAAGAAGTAAGACACATAAAGAAGTCTATGAATCATCACTGCGTGTCTTTGCAGTCGAATTACAATGACGCAATCTCTCTTAGAGATCAAAATCTCGCTGCGACATAAATATACGCATATGGTCGTATTCATATATTGACCATTAAAAAATTTAAACTAAAAATTTGTTTTAAGAAATACTCGTATTCATTTCGAGTATATAAACCGAGGTATGTTCGAAATACAAAACCCCTGACCGACAAATTTTACCTCAAACCAAACCTTAATGGCCGTATCGTTTATAACGTAAAATTATTAGTAGTTAAACTGCGCTTGTTACAAAAACTTAAATACACCCAATTAGTATTTTATCCAACACTTTACTTTTTTTTAGTAAGTGCTTAATGTTATTCGTTATACGCGTGTTTAATAACACACTCGAAGCTTTAAATCATTATGTCACACTCTGATGCGATTATTTCACTCATAGTAATTAGAGATAAACAAATAATATACATTTTATTAATTAAAACAATAAAACACGTTGTATAAAACCACTATTTCTTAAATAATCAACATGTTTTGGGCCAATACCCCCTTCATCAGCATACAACGTATATTAAAAATAAAAATTTGGATGTATAGATATTAACAAAACCAAAAATAAATATATGGAAATTGAATAACTAATTAGGAGCTATTGTGAAAACAAATTTAAAGTATAATTATTCGACAATGACATTTGGCTATTAAAATATTTTTGAAATAAGAAACATGTGTGTTATAAATATTTCCACATATAAAAAATAAAATCATTTTTTTCTCATCTTCGACATAATCCGTCGGACATATTTCAAAGGATCACTGCATTTTTCTCAATTCTTAATAATCGGCAATATTAATCTTCAGTCAAATTTTAAGTAAGCTATTCATCACGCGAAAGAGCCTAAACAAACAAAGCATTAATATTCTTTATAATTTAGATCCCGAAAATATTGCAATCAGTTAAGTGTTTCAAACAGAAAGATAAATGTTTGCTGTGGAACAAACTCTGCACTTATGCAATTTGTTTTATGTGCACTAATTAACTAAAATAATCATAATAATTTCAGAACTTGTGTTCACGAATCAACGTGTGTGTTTCGTAATAAAAAATGGCCTACCAAATTAACCATTGCTCAAAATATTATGAATCCAATTAAAAAGATATCATGTTACTAAATGAACACCCATCGATTTGTTTCCGCATCTTCCTCAATGAAAAACCTG
This sequence comes from Agrypnia vestita, assembly GCA_016648135.1. Classification (NCBI taxonomy): domain Eukaryota; kingdom Metazoa; phylum Arthropoda; class Insecta; order Trichoptera; family Phryganeidae; genus Agrypnia; species Agrypnia vestita. Next base: position 71,457 of record JADDOH010009352.1, read on the forward strand.
CTTCATGATTCCAAGAAGAATGCATTGGTGTTTGAGATATCTGTGACGATAAAATAGAAATTATTATCACTATGTATAGGTTTATTCATTGACATCGTCGTGTTTATACAAGATTAACGAATACTGTCATAAGACACAAAAGAAATTATGGCTTCAAATAAATGTGTAAAAGTATTAATAGCGAAAAAATATCGTTATCATCGGGATATGAATTAATTTTTTTTTTCTTTTTGTATCATTTACCACAAATAAGTCTTAATTTTTTTGCAATCTATTGACAAATTTATTAATACAACCTTCAATACAAAGTAGGTATCATACATTTTCGTACTGAAATATAATATGTGCATACATAATATTCGTAACGACATTGGTTTGCATTAAAAATTATTATAAATATTATAACAAATATTTACGAAGACAAAAATATTTAGATTGTAAATAGGTAAAACGATTGACGAAATATAAATATTACTATCACAACAATATCATATAAATCTTGCTTGAAATTTTTAGACACATTTTTTACATAAATAAAATGATTTAAAATATATTAGTCATGCTATAAAAATTTACTAAGTTCTTTTGTATTATATTTTGCGATAAAGGGTAGTATTATTGAGAGGAACTACGTATAATATTACAAAACATCTTGAAATGACAGGTAATATTTCAAAATGAATGCTTTAATGATGCTTATTAACTTAAATTATGATTGATCGATGACTGATGCGCAAGAATTATTTATAGAACATAATTATTTTATTAAATTGTTTAAGTTGTTTTCTTCGATATCATTTTACCATTTTTATCGGCGTCTAGCTCCACGCGCGGCGTTGCATTTCATACATACGAATATGAGACAGTCAAGTGAATACAACGCGGCATTTTTTCCGTTGTCTTTTGTGGCGGCATTAATTGTTTTCTAGGAAGAAGATTCCGTGATAGAAGTTCCTGGAAGGAGTACAGAGAAATGCTAGAACCAGAGAGAGGACTTTCAAGAAACACGTCGATAATTTCATTATTGCTACTCGGTTGGCTTCCCTACTCGGCTGCTTGTCCAAGATCATTTTTCTCGTTATCAATCAGACGACTCGACGTGGTGCATTATGCTGGCGAGGCATTAAATTATTTATCCTGGTATTAAGGAATTAAGAGGTCGAAAGATATGTTTTAAATGACATCACGTATAAAGTCAACTCAAGTAGAACTAATTTTTGTCCCACACACAGAAAATATTTTTTCTTTATACCTACTGTAAAATTTAAGTTTCTGAATTCTCGCATACGGCGGCATAAATTAATTTATATATTCTTCTTCAGATAGATCAGAATGATTTTGTGGTGACATCATTAATATGATCAGTAAAAATATACTTTGTTTTCACCACATATATGTAATTTATATACGAATTTATTGAGAACTTGTTTTTTATATTATAGATCTCATACGTACGAGGTTTGATAAAATATAAAGGGAATTTTTTATTCAGAATATTTTGAGTATGTAAATTCAAATATTTTAAGACTACAATACTGGAGTTTATCCCCAGGGGGACATCATTAAAAGATAGGTATATTATAAATGTATCACAGAGACAATCTTATTTTTATATAAGAATGTAGCTATGGAAGTTTTTTGAGGTGTTCATAGGGCTTACAACTTATCGTATGTCTAGTAGCTTAAGAGATCATTTTACACAATGTAACGGATATTCTACCAATTCCATCCTTCATATACTACCACATCTATCCATTTTTTGGAGGTTGTATATAAGTTTCATTTTTTAAATTTGCGGGCGGTATAATATGTTCAATTGTCACATTTTTTGGTTGTTGGTACACTTATCCCTGACATATCTTGACATTGGTAGCCGTATTAGATGCTTTCTTTATTGTTAACCATCGAAAAGATTACACGCGTTTTAGTATTCTCGGCAATTTTTAAGTTATTTATTTGTTTATTATTAACGGGAAAGTAATAGGTACTATCTACAAATAAAAATTTGTTTTTCTTACACTTTCCGATACATAAAATGAAATCGAATGTTTGTCGGTTCAATAGTTAGGGACATAAATAGTAAACAGAAAAGGACATAGATTCATTACGTAGGGACCGTCGATATCGTATTTCATTTTATTTCTTAACTTACCAAATTAAAACTAAAATTGCCATGTGACGGATAAACAAGAGAATTGATTTCCTGATATTGAGTTGGCTAAATTTGTTAAAAAATTATAACTCTATGTATGTACATGTAAGCAGTCTTAAGAACTAAACGTATTTATAAATCCATTATAATATCAATGTTTATTAATAATTTTAAAATTACAATTTATAATGATGAGGCGATATCTCTCATGCAATATATTAATGATTTCAAGTATTTATTTTTATTTTTATTATTAGATTAGTTTTTGAGTATGATATTTGAAATAGGTAAAATATATTATAGTTGTAACCATTAATATTTTACGTGCTACTTTTCTAAAAAACCAGAATTGCTCGCGTTTAGAGAGGGAGTTCATTAATTTATAGTGTAATATAATCAAAATAATGTACATATATATGTATATATATATATATCTATATATTAATATATATATAATATTATATATAAACCCGTGTTTCACTACCCGCCAAGTTTTCTCCACAACCACCCACCGGTGGCTATGGTGGTGGATAGCCCTTGGTGTCACATCTAAAATATGCGAGTTTGGTGGGGGTGGCTGTGCGTGGGTGGGAGTGGGTGACGTAAATGTGCTTTCTAGCACATTGTTTTGTTATGGGAAGGCCGCAAATGCTTCAGATTGTTTCAAAACAGGCGCGCCGACTGTGTCGGTGAGTCTAGAAGGTTCCGGAAAAACCTGCTCTAGAAAGTTCCGGAAGGAGAAGGTTCTAGAAAATTCCCAAAAGTTCTATAAGGTTCTGAACTGAGTGGCGGAATGTGTCTAGAAGGTTCCTGTACATTCGATAAATTTCTAGAAAGTTCTGGAAGAAGAATGTTCTAGGAGGTTCGCGAAAGTTCTATGGCAATCCAAACAGTGTACTAAAATCTAGGCGTGCGAAGCCGCGCGGGCACAGCTAGTTCAGTTTATAACAGATGTTATGTTAGAAGTACAAATAAAATAATTCAAGTTAATTAAGTAAATAGATTGTAAATAATATATATGAAATAATATACAGTTATAGATAAATTGAAGTAATGAATTAAAATAAATTATATATAGGGTGTCTTATAGCTAGTAGCAAAAACTTTACAAGTAGATTTCCTGTCTTGATATTGAATCGAAAATGTTCAAGCAACCGTGACCAAATATAATAGTTATAGAGATATTCAAAATTAAAGTTTACATTTTTTATCAATATTTCTGACTTATTTTTGCTAAAAGTTGAACTATCCCTACATTTATTTACCGATTATTCAATTATGAAAAATTCATTCGCTTTAATACAACTGAAATCAAAAGATAAAAACCTTGTAAAAAATGTAAGGTTTTTATCACTTTATTCGACCTGTATTAAAACAAATGAAATTTTCATAACCGATATAAGTTAATGTAATGAAAGTTCAACTTTCTCAAAAAATATGTCAGAAATATTGAAAAAAAATGATATTTCATATCTTCTTAACTATAGATATTTGGTCACTATTGCTAGAATATTTTCGACCTTTGTTATCAAGGCAGGTATCCATCTGTAAGTAGCAATGAGACACCTGAATGTGGAAACTAAATGAAAGTTCGTTTTAGGTATTTTTTTAAATTAATTTTTGAACGATTTTGTATTTTCAACACTTTTTAATATAACGGGGTAGTTGATTGAAATATTTAATGCCTACAAAAGACTATGATCAAGAAGAATATGATGATAAGTAGATGAAAGTGATTTTGCGCTGCACTGGTATTATATTTAGGGGTGTTAAAATTTAAGAATGATCTTGTAATTCTAGAATATCGTTTTTTTTTAAATATTTGGATTATGGATTGTTTTTTTTGTTATTTCTTTAACATTACGTACGCAAATTTCTTGAAATATAAGGATTGTTGGGTAGACTCTAGCTTTTTTTAGAATATTATTTAAAAAAAAACAAGTTTAATGTTTTTAACAGTACACGGTTTACAGCCACGGCGTGGTGGTGCGTCACGTCACTAATACCAATCACCATCATCACATCCTCTCTTCGTCTCGTGCCGTGGCTGAAGCCATCAGTCACAAGCAAAATAACGAGTCATCAAATAAATTAATCAACTTTATTATAGGGGCTCTCAAATTGTTTTAAATGGCGCAGGGCATGGTCAAACACAATCTACATCCAAGAAGATTTAATGGAACCAAATAAAAATGGACAATGCGTAACGATATTTGGTAAATGTTTTTGAGGATATTTTTTAATTATTTGCAACTCACTTGATAAAAATTAGTCATTGTAACGTATTGTATTATAGCAAATATCGAAAAATTAGAACTTTTCTTATTAATTCTAATCACGCTTATATATTAATAATAACAAAAAATAGGTTTCATTAAATGATTTACTAAAATATTTTTAAAAAAATACATATAAGAGAACATTAAATCTTTTTAGTTCACATCAATTACCAAAGTACGATGTTAAATAATTTAAACAAATTTTTTTAGAAAAATTTGACTGATAATTTCAATTTTTAGAATCAAAGATAACAATTTTATTGTCCGTCCGTAACTTCCTGTAACGTCCGTGATTTCGTTCAAATTCACAGCTAAAAAACGTAATTACACGGCTGGAAGTAGGGCGCGAACTAGCCACCAGACGCGCAAATGCCAAAGCGGCACCCTAGCGACATTGCTACCACCGCCTCTCCGCGGACCGTCAATACCTACTAGGGCTTAGCAAAGACGCGAAACATTTTTTTACGGGTTTGCGGTTAAAACTAAATATATCAAACTAGATGATATCTTTTGAATGACAGCTAAATATGCTAAAAGTAGAATTTTGCGGATCGGCCATTGTACTCGTACAAATTCATTGGTAGATATGATCAAAGATAGGAGTGGACATTTTTTGCACATTTCAAATATTTTCCAGTACGATAGTACTTTTAACATGATTTATTATGTAAATTTCTGCAAATTATAAATTAGAATACCTACATTACATTCTTTATTATTATTGACTATATTAATGTTGATTATCGTTATTGTGATCGATCTTTCTAAGTAGAGGAGAAAAAGAGTCTAGATTAGTGTTATAGAATTTAGTGTGAAATAGGCCTGGAGATTTTAATTTAATTTAATGTAATGTATTTAATTAATATGAATTTAATTTTATTTTCTTTATTTATTTATTTATTTATGGAATCTCAACAATATAATTGTTTAAAATTACATGATATAATGGAAAGTCGGCAAACCAATATTAGATATCCATGAAACAAAACAGAATGCGATAATAATTCAGAAAAATAACTAGAACATTAAATAATGAATCAAATGTAAAACAGATCTGACTTTGTAAATCAAAATAAAGAAAATCACTAAAAAATATAGTAATCGAAAGTAGTACAAAGTAAAAAAGAAATTTTATGACAAAATGTACCAAAGTAAAGAAAAATATTAAATTGAACAAAGTAAAACATGGTTATAGGAAGTTAAAATACAGTCATAAAAAAGTAATAAATATATATATAAAATATCAAAAATCCAAAATACCAAATGCACGATAAAAAGACAAAAGTCAAAATAGAAAGATAGGAATGGGGTGAGAAGAAAAAGGATGAGATGGTTGGGATTGTGGTTGATGTATGTATGTGGTGAGGGTAGAGGCTACGCGCCATAATTAAGTATTAACAAGATTGTTACCTGCTGTTTATTTTACAGTGTCAATAGATCTTTAATTACTCCCTTTATATTAACTCGTAGCGTCTGCTTGCTTGGTTGCTTGCCGGCTTGCCGGGTGAAAAAACTTTGAATCGATTTTTACCCCTTTTCCCGTGATCCAATTGAGCTGAAACTTGGCAAGTAGACTCGTGGTGACGATCAAGAAGATCTATCAAATTTTCGTTAAAAAAAATAATTATTATAGTATAATCTCGGATTTTTAGAAATTGTATTGGTTTTTTCAAATTGGAATCATTAGAAAAGTTTGATTACTAGCATAGCGGCCCGATAATGTCGCGGAATATTTTCTAAATTTGAATTACCCGTCGGTATACATGATAGGTACTTCACTACGAATGTCGAATATCTAAATTGACTGAAAAATGTTTTTAGAATTTAATCTTCAAAGCATGAAGTGTCTTATCAAAGCTCAAAACATCTGACATTTTAGAAATATATTAAATTACTGTAAATTTAGTGTTATTTTATATGTTTTAATTCGTCTTTAATTGTTGTTATATTTTACAAAGAAAGGGAGTATAATAAAAACTTGATTTTTATGGGTTACTTTTTTTTTCGTCTTCTTTTTAGAGATATGAGTTGAAAAATTTCTAGTCTCTTGTCTTACATATGTATCAAGCGTATGGCTTAGACCTTGTCGATGTGCTGTGAACTTTGATATTGGGTGTCTAGATTGTTTTTAAATAAATGTATAAAATATCAAAGGCGTTTTTTTATCTGAAATTGAATCTGCAAAAGGTCAATGTCAAATTTTGGAGTGCGCTCCGTCGTGGCTGCGTACCCCTTCGGCGTAGCGATAATCGAGTAATCGATCCGCACCCTTTCTGGCGCATTCCGCGGCCGGTGCAAGCGCATCCAAACGCATCGCGGGTAATTCAATATGCACCCGCCTGTCCGTGCGTCCCTTCGGCCGCTCGTCCAACCGTCCATCCTCTCCGAAGAGGAGAAGAGTGGCGCATGAGAGATGATAGAGATACGAGGAGTGGTGTATGCCCGACTTTCTAGTATCCTTTACATGTACAGTAGAGACGCGATTATCCGTACCTCGGTTATACGGATTGTTAACCTCGATCAAATAACTTTTTGAGTAGTTTAATCCGTGCGTGCACCGACATGTCGCAACTGTGTTTACGCCCCGCGCGATCACTGTCCACGAATTTCGTTATTGTTTTTGACACTTAGGTAGAATCATTACGTAAGAGAGTGGTATTATCGTTTGAAGATAAAATAAATATTGTGTAGGTACTTCCAAGATAATTAATATTAAGAAAAATGCTGATCCAATTTTGAAATACATAAAAAAATAAACATTGTTTTTGGTTGATAAATTGAATTCGTTTTTGTTGTTTTTAACACCTAGAATTATGTGTACGCGGGCGAGTTAAGTTATCTTTCTAGAATTAATAATACATATATAGGTAGATACTTATGTACAAAAATTTATTTTCTTCATATATTCGGTTATCCGAATTTTCAATTATCCGAATGTCTTACGACAGCAATTAGCCCGGTTAATCGAGTCACTACCGTAATTATAAAATAATATAGAACATCTAAAGAATACTGAAATACAAGCTTATTATGCTGTACGAACGAAAGTGAGTCTGAAAAGTTATAAACCAATATTTTATGTTTCTTACACTGGCCGAGAAATCGTATGTGATAAACAAGCCGCCAACAATTCAATAGGTGAATGACCAGATTCATGAATAAATTAAACAAATTTTGAAAAATGTGATTGAAATAGCTCAAACGACATTTGATCAAAAAATATAAAAACCTTTAAATACTGTGATACATATTTTGTTCCCTTATATCTATGGTGCAATTAAGTTTTTCTCTATTATAAAGCGTTTGTTGTATTGAAAATCCAATTGAAATTTGTATTTAGTTTTGTGATGCAATAGAGATAATACCACTCTGGAAGAATAATATTTAGGTAGAAATTAAGTGATTTTTTTTACAAAAAGGTGATTAATTATTGTGTTTTTTATTGGCACTTTTTAAGATATATATTAAACTATTATTTTATTTTAGAATTAAAAAAAATATCCACGTGATATATCGTTTGTTGTCCGACGAACTGTGAAAAATCAGTGACCAATGATCGATGCAATCAGATACAAATCTCGAATAACGGTTGTTCTGTATCTGGTTAAAATAATGGTTTTGGCTATCACTGCAGTTCGATTTTGATATTCATTCTAATTTTATTACCACCCAAAAAAGGATCATAAAACACAATTATAGATTCATTTATTAAAAATCTTTATTAATTAAATGTTTTCATGATGCGTATACATTCTACACGGCATGTTTAAAAGAAAGTATAAAACATAACCCGACCGCATTTTTGTCCAATAAACAGATGGTCGGTCCCAAAAAAGTGTACTCGGCTACCCTCGGCCATTTCCGGCGATCTTCGGTTTTGATCGAGATTAATGAGCGCGTAGTTACGAACTTACGTCATCTGACAGTAAGGGTTAGCTTAAAGGTTACAATTTGCTTCTTCTACACCCACACAACGTCACGTTCGTCGGATATTAGACTTGGCTCCGTTCTCGGAATCTCGTTGTTCACTCATAAAGATTCATTCGATTCATGAAGTGGGATCGAGGATGCCAGAGATACGTAGGCACACCTCAACACTAAATGCTTGGCATGATTCGGCACATGCTCATCGTAATTATGCCATGACAGGCAAAATAGATTGAATATACTATACTTATCTAACCTGGCCATACAAACATACCATACACTAACTGGAAGAATGTCATATACATATCAATACTGGAAATGAATAAGGCAGTACCTAAGTGCCAAAAATAAAAAATTAAGATAAGTATACAGATTAGTACTATGTGCCTTCGTCAATACATTAAATACTGCACCGAAATATATAATAATTTCATAATATACATAATAAAAGAATAGCTTGTTGGTCTTGTGGTTAGGACTCTCGCCTCGTGATCCAAAGAACGCGGGTTCGAACCACATTCTAGACCAGCAAGTTTGTCTTATTTTCATAGCACAAGCGTTTAGCTTAGTTTGAAAATAGTAAGAATATTGATGTGACACGTATTCCGTGTTCGCATCTCTATTTAAAAAATAATAATAATAATAATTTCGTTGTCTGTCGTCTGTCCATTCGTCTGTCTGTTGTCCCAATAACTTCGTGAAACGTCCATCTGTCTGTCTGTCCCTATAACTTCGTGAAACGTCCGTAATTTCGTCCGAATTCACGGCTAAAAAATAAATTAAACGGCTGGAGATGGGGCTTGAATCTCGGGCCAGCAAACCCGAAGGCGGCAACGATAGCGATCTTGCCATCTCTGAGCCTGCATTTCCCGTCAAAAATACAGTACATATAGGACTAAATATAAAAAAAAAATATTTTGAAATAATAATAACGACTTTTATCAAATATTTTGATAAAAGTCGTTATTACTATTTCACGGGTATCGGTTATAAATAAGTAAATACCGATTCTTTAAGAACCGACATGTAAAAGTCATTTTTGACGGGTTACAGCTAGTTTCTATTAAATTTCTAGTTATATGGGAATGCATATCACATAAGTATTAAGTGCCGCATTATTTTTATAAATAAGGCACTAAACGACATGACTAACTTATAGATTTTAGTTTTAGTGTTTAGTGTTGAAAATATTAATGTAAATGTTAGTAAAATAGCACATAAAGAGCGTAATAGACTATATTCGCTTTTTACTTTGTGTCTTAAAATTAACATTCTGGCATTTAGTGCTTTTTTTTAATTCCAGCATTTATATACAAAGAATATTGCTTTATAAAGAATATTACTTTAAAAACTCTAATCAAAAATAAAGATTACCAACGACGACATTTGTAATGTTTTATGGGAATAACAAAATTTTCATCCGCAGGTGGCGGCAGTAAAAATGCATCACACATATGAAACAAGATGTGCATATTAAACATATATACAACTCAAACACTGATAAAAAGGTGAATGATGCAAGAACGATACGAGCACGATCTGAAGATTAATTAATACTCGCAAAACCAAACTGTTAATAGCATCAAATGTAACCATCAACGAAAAGGCAATAGAAAGGGTCACGCAATATAAGTACTTAGGTGCGTGGGTAAAAGAGAACTGGAATCCATGTCAAGAAGAAAAAGCTCGAATAGAGATGGCAAGAAGTGAGGCCGTTATTTTCTAACCGTGACCTAAGCCTGCAACTTAGAAAGCGTATTTTTCGTTATTATGTTTTCGCCATTCTCTTATATGGGTGGAGATGGACACTAAAACAAGAACTTTGGCAAAGTCGAGGCTTTTGAGATGTAATTCTGTAGACACATATTAAAAGTTTCCTGGATGGATAGAATGACGAATGTTAAAGTCTTCTAGCTATGGATAAAGACTGCGATGTGCTACGGACTATCAAGATAAGAAAGCTTAAGTATCTATCTATCTATCTATCTTAGTATCTTCTTGTATGCCACCTAGTGAATAAGTAATAGTAAATAAATTAGTGTATATTATAGATATCTCACAGAGACGAAACTGTATTAATTATGGGAAAGTAGGTATAGAAGTCATTTGGGTGTACACAGGACTTATGACCTGTCTTTATATGGTTGGCTTAAGCGATCACTTTACACAATTGTAACATTCGCCATTTCCACCCATGATAGAATATTCTGAATAGTAAATAAGTTTTTTCTTTTCTTGCAGTAAGTTGTCTTGTAAGATAATAATTTCTCAGTGTAAAGCGCCCTTGAGGTGAGTATTTCGCGAAAACGGCGCTATACAAATTATCCAATTATTATTATTATTATTATTATTATTATCTAGAACATATTATTATACACACAAAATACACCTAATCCAACTCATCATTCAGGCGAAAATAAATGATAAAAGAAGCGTCGGAAAAAACTTAAGGGACTAGTACACTGTACAGGTGTCAGGGGTCGACTGAGTTGTTCCGAGCGGCGGTGAATAGAATCGTAATCGCCAATATGATTATAAAAAGAAGACGTTAGCGAACGATTTGCAAGTCGCGGGTAACCACTATATATTCTGCAAACTGCATTATGAAGCATTTCACCATCTGCTTGCTTTACACTTTCTGTCACAGTATGTGACACAAAAATTCTAAAATAATACTCGAACACAAAAAAAACTTTAAAAAAACTAATCACATAAAAATTACCACACGTGGCATTTTGGTTTTACGTAGTTATAGCGAATGCAACTCATCAGATATGTCGTGAATTGCCACTATGCAGCCTGCAATTTGTATTTTATAACAATTTACTATCATCTTCTGCGTCATAAATACTATAATTGTATTTAAAAAATACTACAAAACAGATAAAATATGGACAATATATAATAGTCTGACAATGCGTGCGAAATTCATCACATTTTCTCATAGCTTCTCTTGCATTTTTATCACATTATTGTAAAGAAAGTTTTAAAATTACGATTTATTCATCAAGTTCCATATATTTTAAGTACTTGCGTGTATATATTTCTAAAACTACCCTAAGTTATTGAATAAATACGAAATCAACGATATTTTGATGCATGAATGCAATGAAAAAATTGCACAACTTTGTGGGCTGTATACAACTGTATTGACGTGTGTCATTTTTTTCAACAGTATTAAGTAAACGATTATCTTTCATTAATAAAAATTATTTTAAAATCTTTCGGTTACTTTTCTAACAAAATGATTTAAAGGTACTGTTAATAAAATATTTTATTTTTTGTGTGGTTTTTTACGGCTTGTTAAATTTAAATTAAATTAGGAAATAAATAAAAATTATGAATATTTTTATTCTAAAATTTATCAAAAACGAATGAATTTTTTTTCTAAATGTTGTTAAAAATATATAGTGGTATATAAAAGGAGTTTAAATATTGAAAATATTGTTTTTTAAGCGTATTCTATTGTAAAACAATTCTGAATAATATCATACATACATTAAAAAGAATATTGCTTAATACGAATATACCAGCTACGAGATTTACGAATAATATTTCATGAGAAGGACTACAGATGTCTCTGGCACAGTCCCTTCAAATATGACATTCAAAAATTCGGTAATATGTG